>JAOVYX010001864.1:0-12272 GCA_035668315.1 Drosera spatulata | reverse complement strand
GGTGGGGGATGAATAGGCTATATAAAATTTTATATGTTAACTAAGTGCAGCCTTGTATTGGCTAGTATGCACCAGTTCTACTGCACACTTGTGGAACTGGTATGCTATTAAGATTTAAGTGTTTTAGACTTTATCTCCTTGTACCCAAATAATTATCGAAAGTTCTAATTTAAAAAATGAAAAGTAGTAAAAAACACAATAATTTATACTAGTTTAGATAGTCGTTGTTAAATGATCAACGAAAGTTTAATTCAGTCTTCCCTTGGTGACCAATTTAGTCTTGCCAAGAGGTGAGTTCACCATCTTTTATTTTTGTCTTATGAAGAACCCCTTTTAAGCTTACAAACTTGCTAAGGAAAGAACCTAGATCTTTGCACAGATCACTTCTGGACTCTGTTGCAGATTCTGTTCTTGAGACAGACTAGTGAATTCTTTCTTTCAAATCTTCAATCCAGCCCACATGAACAATTGCACGATAGTTGTAGAAAGATTTTACTTACAAGAGAATTCTTGCAATCCTCGTCAACCTTCTCTATCTGGAAGGACTCCCCTTTTATAACTCTCAGAGGATTAGAACCCGTGATTGTACCATTTGATGTTTATAATTGTCTGTTTGCCCCCTGTACTACCCTCAGTGATGTTGAAAGGTTCCCCTCACAATAGTCTTTAACCTCATATCGATTTTCCAATCTCAAATCTTCGATGTGACTATTTTCTAGATCCTTATCCATTCATCAATCAGTCTTGTTGTATTCATTATGTGACATGGCCTTGATCTTGAGACTCTGATCCTAGAACCTCACAGATTTCTGGTCTTTTGCTTCCATATTTATCTCAAATATGCTGACTGCATCTAGGTGATCTACCATGCCCTCCCATATGTGATCTTCAGCTGCTCTATTGCACACACCCTAGACTACATCTAACTATCCTATTTCTTAACTTAAGTGTTTGACCATGAATATGTCCTAATCTAGAGTTTCGTTCGTCAATTTTTATACTAATGGATGGATTGCACAATCCTAACAGGATGGGAAGGAACGGATCATCGAGGCTGGCATGACTTGTATTATAATGATGGAGGAGGTTCTGAGGTGAGGCCGTTGTCGGCAAGCCCGTCCAATTTCTTGTTGGGTTTGGGGTTTGAGCGATTATTTGATCGGTTGAGCCAGATCGAGGAGAATGAAGGTGGCGGGGTCGGGCATACTGATGTTGTTGATTAATGGCGATGATGAGGTCCTAATTCCAATGAAATAGGTGTATTGATAGTGTTAAGTGACTTTTGCTAATATTTTTCGATGACGTACTGATCCTAGGTAAAGAGACATACTGATAGTGGTTTGAGACTTTCGACGATGGTTTGTGGCAATGGTGGCGTTGACGTAGTGGTTCTGATGAATTAGATGTACTGATAGTAGTGCACGACTTTGGACGACGTATTTTCGATGACGTATTGATTCTAGGTAAAGAGATGTACTAATAGTTGTTTGAGACTTCGAACGACGGTTCCTGGCTATTGTAGAGATGAGTACTGATTCTAGTGGGGATGAGCAGGGCTAATGATTTGTGGTATGATTATGATTACAATATGTGCTTTCAGTACTTGAGAGACGGTAATACCACAAGACACAAAGCATATCAAAAGTCGTCGTCTCTACCTAACCCTAATCAATGGAGAACCAGATCTGACCCAATCGATGGAGACCCACGCACCTAGAATCAGTACTTCTTCCAAAAACGTCCATCTTCAGCCTAAACCATAATCGTCGACCTCGCTCACGTATTGGAACCACATACTGCAACCATAAGCTTGTCATAAATCGTCGACTTCGCTCAACTGACTCAGTACGTCGTCCGAAAACGTACATCTTCACCCTAAACCATAATTGTCGGCCTTTCTCACATCTTGAAACCACATACTGTAACCATAATCATATCACAAATCCCTGACTCTGTTAAATTTTAATCAATGGATGTTGAACTATAATGTGTATATTGTCTTGCCTATGTTTTGATGGTAACAGACTCTATTTTCCACAAGATGTCTTGATGTGTTTTGTATAAGTGTGATGGGTTGATGGATAGGTACATTCATGAATGGGACATTTCACAAGAAAAATTCACATCTTAGTCCGGTTGACTTGAAGAGAATGAAGAATAAAGTCCTAGTGAAGTCTGAGCACTATGAAAGGCACATGGAGACATTTAGAGTTGCAATGAATCCGAATATAATCAATATGTGTAGTCCAAATATAAAGGTATGATAATTTGAAACTCTTCAAATATTTAGGAACACCAAAATCAAAAAAAGTTTTGAAACATTTGAAGTACTCTGTTTTCAGTAACGGGATTACAACTATGAGTTTTCAAAAGCTGGGTTAATTAAGTCAAGCGTGATTTTGAGCTTTGATTTCATGTTTCGATTGTTTCCAATTGGGTCATGATTTTAAACGATCTCATCTATTTTGACTAATAAATAGCTGTTTTAAATGATATGGAAAGAGACATAACTATTTGTTTCAATTTTTAAGTAGATCTTGTATGATATGATTTCCATTTTAAAGCATATTTGGAAACTAAGTTTTGGAAAGAAATCAGCACGATTTCTCTTTTCTAAATCACTATATATTGAAAACCCTGCCGATTTAAAAGATATGAGACACGAGCACGAAGAAGCAAGCACACAAAACTGATTTGCAACCAATGGATTTTTAGAGATCAAAGCTTGCAAGTCTTTTACTTTGATTTCTTTAAGGTTTGAAAAAGCTTTTGAAATTTATTTTAAAAAGCCACATCAGGTGAATTCTAAACCTTTACGTGCTCCTTGATTAACTTGAGTATGCTGTGATTATCATAGAACATAGATTGAGTCACGTATTTTGATCTACTGAGACTGTAAGTGGAACCTATCCTGAGTGGGATGAGTAGCTAGTTCAGAGTTGAAGTAGGAGTTGTAGCTTGTCTAGAGTGAGGCTTGTGGAGCTTGTAGCAAGTCTTGAGTTAGCTCTGTGAGATTGGTAGCTTATAACCTTACGGTAGGTTCAACTGTGTGGTTGGTATCCTAGAGTTAGAGTCATAAACGAGAAAATTATGCGTACTAGGAAGTGATAGTGCAAGAGTTTTAAATAGGCTACGGGGGACTGGATTAGTCTCATAGTAAACAAGTTGTTAACTATGGAGATACTAGTATAAATCTCGTGTCCACTTACTTTATGCTCATTAATTCTGCTTGACAAATCAATCATCAATCATAGCACTTAGATCACAACATAATGAAACAAAAAACTGGGTTTAAGTTATAAACTCCCAAATCTCCCCAACTTTTCCTCTCGATGTCAAGGTTTGATTTTGTTACTTAAGAGAAATTAAGAGATTCTTTGATGATATTAGTCTAACTAGGATTGATATGCCTGGGATTGAGAATAAGGGCTTGGCTGATATTATTCTGCCCTCTAACCTCAACATCTCTGGTCAAAGGTCTCCTCCAGTAGATAACAAGAAACTCATTGACCTAAGGATTGCCCTAGGCATCGACGGCAAAGGCCCTACTAATATGAGGGGGTATCAGATTCATGTCGACGACGAAGGGGAGGATGAAGGGGTTGAGGGCAAAGGACCCTCGACTAGCAGACGCTTTGAGGGTTCTGTCAACCAGGAGCCTCGTTCGACCTCAACTCCTCGAAGAGCACGATCTTCCACCTCCGAGGTCCTACGATCAATGGATGATGCTGAAGGAGATGTTGATGATCACGATGACGGGGATGTGGGTGAGGTCAGAGATGCCCCTGTGGCTCCTGCTCCCTTGTCAAAGACCAAACCCCTTACCCAACCATGAACGTCTAGCAGCACGAGAGCCGCTTCGGCCAATATTCAATCAATCGCTTCCATCGTACTTACTTTATCCCTGCGTTCTACATGATGTGCCATTTTGGAGAGCTATGGATTTGCTCCCCGGTGCATACCTCGAAGCTCCCTCTATACATAGAGACCATAAGAGCAGGGTTTTGTTTCCGCCTGCACCCCTTTTCGAGGCCTTCTTCAACTACACGGGGCTCAGCCTGTGTATATTCAATCCCAACACCTCCAGGCTTATCTTGGGGTTCCATCTGGTATGTCATCCAGATCGACATTGTTGTCATCACATCGGTCTCTGAAGATGCAAATAGCTCTATCAGAATTTGAGGTGTCACATCTCTACTCGTAGGAGGTTCAACAAAGTGCCAGCCATCATTGTTGTCCCAGTCGTAATTGATGTCGCCCACCTCGTCATGCAGAATATGCTCTACAGGGACCTCCTCCTCGGGGTCCTCCTCTGGATCCTCCTCTATTGGGACTTCCTCCTTGGGGCCTTCATTTGGATCCTCCTCTAGATCCTACTCCTTGGGATCCTCCTCCTCCTGATCCTCCTCGGCCACCTGCTTGGGCTCGACCTTAGCCATGGCCTCTGCCTCAGGCTCTGTATCTGCCACCGGCCCTGCCCCCGCCTCTGCCTCAGGCTCTACATTTGCCACCGCCTCTGCCATCAACTCGGGTTTGGCTACTAGTATAGGGTAAGGCTCTGGCACGACCTCCGGCTCATGCTGATCACCCGCCTCTATCCCTGCTACTACCACTAGCTCAGGTACAGGCTCAGGAACTACCTTTGGTGTCACAGGGTCCGCCTCTATAGCTGCTACTGCCAAGGGATCTGTCGAGGGCCCAGCAATCACCTCTGATCCTAACAATCTCCTCCTATGCAGTGTGTACTCTGTATTGGGTCATATTAGGTGCAGATCCTCAGAATCCCTAGGCCTCTTGCCAAGCACATAAGCTCGGCTCTGTCCCTCCTCATCCTTAGCATCTGAGTCATCAGGTGAAGGATCGTGATCTAAGTCTTTCCTACTCAGTTCAGCCAGAATGTGGAAGGTCATGTACCAATAGTCATCATAGTAATAGCGGCGATATGGCTTGCCGTTCACCAACAAGTTAGCGAAGGTTGCACGATATCGTGAGTACCACTCGTTATCAGGAAGCGCCTGCAACAGAAGGCATGCTTGAAGAATGCTGAAATAGTGGGTTATCCCCAATGGCTGTAGGAATGAAGTGATGCTCCACAAAGTTTGACATGGGATCTAACTTCATCCCCACGGGCATGTGACGAATGTATGACAACACTATCAGAACAGGAACGGGACCATTAGCATCCATCCTGTTGAGAGAATAATATATATTAGTATCTCCTCTGATAACAAGATGAAATGAGTAGGTCACGCATCCTACCCGCACAAGACAATATCTCTGCACTCGATGCATATGCAACCCATCGTTTTGGACTTATTTATTTTTCGTATTTTCCTAACTTTTAACCTAAAAACCCTGCTCTGATAACATTTTTGTAATGCCCCGACTTTCTACGTCAGATGACACGTGGGCATTATGCTGTCATAGACCTAGTCCGTGACGAGACCAAGTATCCCTAATGGGTTTAGAGGTATAGAAGTTAAGGAACTACATCAACATTCGATACATTAAATAATTTACATGATCGAATACCTGTTTAAGTTACAGACTTGATCTCAAAATAAAATACAAGCTAACATTTCATTAAGTAAAACAAGTATTTGATTTGACACAATATCCATAAGCATAAGTGAAGATCTATATGAATGCAGCTCACTCTAGCACCCTCCCGGAGTAGCTAGAGGTATGCCTGCAAATGAAAACACATAACCTGTGAGCAAAGAAAGCTTAGTAACCAAAAGTATATGAGTTTCATTTTATAGGGATCTTCCGCTAACGGCTATGACAACCGCGGAAAGTCCCTAAAAACATTTTGATATACATATTGAAAAATATAAGTGCCATATCAAACAAGATCATTGTATATGCATTTATACGTCCTTATATCTCTTTTAAGTGAATTTCCTTTACGTTCATTTGTCGGTTTATGACTCACCCCAAAAGACACACTCACGTAGATATGAATGACTCAGACTTCAATGAAAAGATATCAATTGTCGATCGGACAAGTCTATTTAGAACTCATATTCATTTTCTTTTCTTCCATTGCGGCTCACGAATAACATCATTGGAAAGGGCCTCCCTGCAGAGAATTACCCATGGCACCCACCACAAACAGGCTCGTGATCACTGTCGCTGCATGCATGCGAAGGGGATGGGGCACTACCTCCCTCTCTCTAGCTAGTTCCCTACTTGTTCGTCGTTATGACCAATAAAAGAAGATTGTACAAGATTGAATACAAACGCCCATAAGGCTTGTCAAACATCAAACAATGACCCATTCGGATCCAAAAGGGATGTCAAACTGGACCTTCACAATTCTATGGCATGTGAGTTATTCGATTTGCTTATCTTAGTTCACATCGTAAAGGTAATACACACAAGTTGGTAATTCCCAAGTCTTTTCCTTTTAGGCATTTAGGGTCATTTTCATTTATTTTTCATGAGGATACATGACACAAGACAATCGCATAAAAATCATCCCCAATCTTAATCCCAATGTCAAGGTACGATATATATATAATCCTTATTCCTTATCATTTTTGTATTGTCATAATAGTGTAAAGTTATGCACACACATACACACACACATTCGCCACCTATACATGAACTTGATATACACACATCTAACACATATACACTCTAAACCCTAATACACTCAAGCACAGCACCATGCGCACATATACACACCTGCAACACATCACTACACTAACTTAATATGCACTTACATATACACTCATTTAAATCTATAATACACACTGTACAGCTTATTACACCCCACAAAACTTAAACACCTATGCATGTATATATACTCAACACCCTGCACGTACATGTTCCGCACATCACTACACTAAGATTAACATACACACTCACATATACCATAAACTCACACATTCAACACATATATACACATATCCTTACACAGCACCTCACCAATAACACTACCATCGTCCCTAGCTAACGTATGCACAACATCACCTGCATATACCACACTCACAAAGCCCAACATACACATTCCTTGTCTAACCCTAACACGCACACCTACACATGTTCTAACCTTAATAAACACACATAGCCTCACATATACAACACACATTCTAAAACACAAGCCTCATATACCATACCCTGCACAAGTCATCACAAATATATACCCTAATACACACATGCTACACACCATGCGTAGCCCTAATAATCACCAGTGTAACCCTCCACAGTCTCGCCCATACACACCTCATCATCAACATATCACACAACCATACCTTATACCATATCACACGCGCACAGCACAAGTTATCACCATGAAGACACATATATAACATAGTACAGATCCTTAAGCATGGAGATACACAACAACACAACACAGCACACAAACAGTCACGCAACACAGCCAAGCATGTATTTTTATGGGTTTTGGATCGAGGCTACGTTACCTTCGTTGCGTGATCAAACCCTAGGAGCTTTAGAAACGAGACACCACGATCCTTATCTTCTTGTTGCTGCTCCAATTCTTTGTTCTCGACATCTGCATCGTTACTACCTTCGTTGTTGTTGATGACGTGATGAGGAAGTGGGTGGCGATGGGAAGACAACGACGATGATGGTACCCTGGTGATGGTGGTGGTCTGGTGGTGGCTGTGGTGTGGTGATGTTTGATCAGGGAAACTTTGACGAGGGAAAGGAATGGAGAGGAAGAGCATGTGTGAGTGATGAGAAGGGTGAGGTGTTTTTGATGTGCATAAGAGGGAGATTATGTGGGCGAATATGCAGGTTTTCGACTGGTTGGTGGGCTGTGTAGGAGTGTGTGTCCATTCCTCAAAATATGCCATTTCTTCAATCTCAAATAAGAGTTGACAGTATATTATTTACCCACGTCTCACAAAATCATCATAGAAATAATTAATTCGATTCACTATAAAATTATCCTAAAAAAAATAACATAATAATTCATTAGTTATGGAATTAAAATTGTTAGCCCTGATGCGCAACGATTATAACGTTATAATGTTATTCGTTCATAATATTTATTGGTGCCTTCATTTATAACGTTAGAATGTTATTCGTTCATAATATTTATTTGCGTGCTCATTTAATACGTACTATTCATATATTTTAAATATCGAAAATTTTGGGGTATTACACCAAGGCCGCCCAAAGGTCAACTCCACCGCCTCTTACTCCACCTGCCAAGAGATCCAAGGCCTCCGAGGCCGACAAGGGGAAGGGCACTTCAAACACTTCCACTCAGGTGGTGCCTCCTCTGACCTCTGCCCTGATGTTGCCACCGTCTTCGATCGTTGTCATTTTGGCCTATATGGTCATGCTGTCGGTTGGCAACTAGAACCCCCAGTGTTGGGGCCCCTCCAGATCTTCTTCATCTCCCCTTTCTTTGATGGGGGAAAGGTGGTGATCCTTGCTGCTGGGGCGGTGTGAGACATAAATGCTGGGGCTTGGGCCTGGGCCTTCGGCCCCGGTTTTGACCCCTGGCTTATCATGGAGTCTATGTTCCTTCCTAGAGAAAGGAAGGCATACATGGACGGGCAAGGCGAGCAGCCCCATGATGCTGACGTCATGAGGGATGCCTACAGGGTAAGTCTTCCATTCCCTCATCAAACTGCTTTCTTCGATCTGGGAATTAACTTCACTCCCTCATATCGTATTATTGTTCGTTGTTCGTAGGCCTTCTCCCACTTCGTGGGCCTCTTCCAAAGGGTCCGCATTACCTCCAATCTTCTATTCACCAGGGATCAAGAGATTAGTATGCAGAAGGAAGAGGTCATGGGCCACGAAAGGTGGATCTATGAGGAGGCCAAGTGTGTCAAGCTTCGAGAACAGTCTCAATGGCTAAACTAAGGGGCTCTCATACGGAGAAGGACGAAAAGGAGGCCTTGGCCAAGGTCGCTGGGGTCGAGGCCCAATTGGCACGAGCACAGCAGGAGATGGTCCGTCAATTGAAGGAGGTTGAGATTCGGCCCCCGAGAAGGAGGCCTTCGCAGCAGGGATGGAGATGACCTCAAGGATACCTGTAAGAACAGGTTTCTTGAGATCTCGTGCGGGCCAGCTCGATCTCTCTGTGTTGGCTTACTATCCCATGTCTCGGAGGGGTGGAGCGGAGACGATGCCTATGCCATCAGCAAGTGAGGCTGCCCAGCTACCACCACCTTCCATCGAGGTCGAGGTGCCTTTGCCACCTCCAAATGAGGATACCGTCCTCTCCCCACCGTTGCCAGGGTCGCCCTATCTTCGGCTCAGAAGGTTAGCGAGCTCCCCGCTCCAACTGGAGAGTAGTCGGTCGGGTCGAAGAACGCTCCTGTTGACGTGGAGTAGGGAAGCCCCTCCTTTGTTGTGCTGGTGTTCTTCCTTCTTTTCATTTTTTTAATGATCCGCTGCCCCGAGGTACTACCCCGGGGATTTCTAGATGTATTTTTACTTTTTCCTCCTTGCTTCGAGGGTCTGAAGTATTGTACTCTTTCATTTCATCAATAAAGGTTGCTTTCCTTCATCTCCTTGTTTCAATGCATGCCTCGCTCTGTTTGTTGCCTTTGAATGACCTTGTGCTCAACTCCAGGTTTTAGGATTTTCTCCCAAGTGTTGCATTTGAGGCAACTCCGAAGAAGTTGAAGCAGAACTCAAGAGGTTGGTGGACAAACATGTACGTTTACCCACTAAAGAGATTTATAATTGTCTCTCTCGATCCACTACTGGTAGACCACCCTCTCCTACAGACGATGATGACAATGACAACAACCAACCTACTATAGCTGACGTAGATGATGATAATGTAGTGATAGATGAAGTAGATAAGGAAAGTGCAATTCAAAAGGTTAAGTAGATTGAAGTACAGGCTTCAAAAGTCGAGGAACCAGTTGCCATAAGAGATGATGCCACAAAGGATCATATCGATCCAAAGGAAGCAATGATTATAGACCAAGATGTTCAAAAGTCCGCAGAGGTAGCAACCGAGAAAACTTCAGCAGAGGCTACCTCTCAAAAGACTCCTCAACTAGAAGAAATCATAATTATTGAAGATGAAGGATCATAAGTCATCACTACAACAAAAGAAGCACCTACTATATCTAAACTAGCACAAAAAGCTACCTCTGGTGCCATGACCATGAAGGAGCTTACAGAACATCTATAGGGTGACACTCCAGTCTACCAAGGAGTACAACATCACCAACCATCAACTGACCAAATGGTCTCTCCTCTCAACATCATCTTCACTCCCGTGCCCACTTTTGGAATCCCTATCACAACTACAGACCCACCATCGATAGGCTTTACACAAGCTCTATTGCAAAGATCCACATCAAATGTTTCAATGACTCCCAGAAAAGCTATAAGAAGTCTAAGAGAGACTTTTGATCAAGCCAGAGGATCCATGTCTCCTAAACAGCCTAGGATGTTGTGGAATTTTGAGAGAAACCCGCAACCCCTGAACCTGAGGCAGATCCTTCCACCATTGATCAAAGACTACTTCAACTGGAGCATGGCATTCATGATATGCATGGTTGGAACAAAGATGCTTTCTATGACTTAATCGAGAATCTTCAGCCAGTTGCAGACGAGCTGGCGGTTGAGAAACAAGAAAAGTCAAGTTGTTTGCATATCTTTACGAAATGATGTGCGTAGTTGGTCAACAGATCCTAAAGGAGATAAATAAGAGCAACAACATCAATCTAGAACAATGTTTTAGGAATGCCTCAGCCCTCAATCCACTTAGGAGCTCATATACCACACAGGTCAAGCAACTCTTGGGGGAGTCTATAGGCAATATAGAACCAACTTGAGCAATATATCAAGAACAATGATAAACGAATAACACTCAAGTAGAACAGGGTTCAAGTCGAGATCAATACGGCTACTATAGAACAGGCTGCCACGACTATTAAACTCCAAGCTCCAAGCATACAAGGAGGGGTTCAAGCACAAAGGACTTTAGCTCCCCCAAATAATGATAACAAAAAGAGGAAGAAAGATACAGACAAGAATGGCAAGGAAAAACATGCAAACAGGAGTAAGAAGAGGCATGCGAACGAAGAAGCTGACTCTACTGCTCATGGGGAGGATGTCCAGAAAAGGAAAAGGACTTTCAAGGAACCCTCAAAATCTTAGGGCATGGCCACCAATAGCAGGGATAAGGACAATGATAGACATAAATGGCACAAGAAGAGATCCAGGTTAAGGGAGCACCACATGGACAGAAGGGACAGATCAAAATCTCCAAGGCATGAATGAGAACATGATGTAGACCAACTCAAGCATTGCGGAGGAGAGGGATAGACCATGAGGGTTATAGGGAGCATTGGGAAACAAAGTAATATCCTACACATCTTGTAACGCCCAATAATAGTTTAGTTTTGCTTCTAAACACATTGTTTAAGAAAATTTCTCAAAAACAATTTCTTTGTAAGTTTGTTTTTAAGTAGTAGTGTAAAGATCTAGAAAATTGAGATTAAAAAAATATAAAAATTGTGATCAAACAATAGTTCAAAAATTTATAAACGCAACGAAAATATGCATTCTCTCTTTTATAATAAATTAAATGTAAGAAACCAATCTCGTTTCAAAGTTTTGAGACGAAACGTTACGTTCATAACATTAAAACTTGTGACGAAGTTGGGATAACTTTTGTCGCGGAAAAATTTGGAAAATTAGATGTTAATTAATAACATGATTTTTTGAGCATGGTGGTAAAGTTTGAGCGAAGGCTGTGGAAGATTTGGAATTAACTGGTCCTGTGATTAAACGAAACGGGAATGTTTTATTTTAAATCCTACACACTATTCCCTTTCCCTCCACTTTTGGTTTCTTTCCAGCATGCCTTCGTCTTCTTTATTCTCCAGTGCTTGTGCCATTACAACCACCGAAGGCATCATCGCGGACACCACCACAACAACCACCAAACCCACCTCCTCAATCCGCAGCTGCATCACTCTCTCGGGTCATTCCTCTGCCTCACTCTGCTCTCAATCCCTCACACACTCTCTCACGGTCTCCTCACTTTCTTCTTCCTTTGCTTTTGGTTCCTCTTGTTCAGCAACGGAATCAAGCTCCAAGGGACACCAGTAGCAAACGAGGTAGGCTAGGTGGGTCATGAGGAGAAGGAGAAGAGGCGAGCTCAACTTATCCGAGGACGTGGGAGCCGAGCTACTCTGAGCAAGGAAAACCAAGGCAAACGAGCTCAAAACAACCCCAACTCGAGGGTGAGCTTCATATAACTCATAGCTTAATGTTATATCGATCATTTGAAGCTAAATAACAAAGAAAACGGC
>JAOVYX010001863.1:0-12273 GCA_035668315.1 Drosera spatulata | reverse complement strand
TTACACATCAATATCTACAAAATAAGATCAATATTGAATATAAAAAATTATTATATTATAAATAAATTATATATTATTAATATTTAAGCACATACAAACTTTATCCTATTCAATCGTTTCTTCAAAATATTGTCTACCATATGGATTGATGTTCATCACTTCATTCTACAAATCAAGACGAACTACATAACTATCGATCCTCAATGATGATATAGGATAATGATGGTATAGAAATAGTTGAATAAAGTGATTCCCAACATAGACAATACCTATTTCACGACGTTCTTGGATTTCAATTGGAGGGGATCTCAATGACAAATGCGTAAAACACGTCGAAATATTTACATCTAATATATGCAATATAACTTCGAAGAAACGAGTAAGAATTATTAATAATTATCACATACGTATATGTTATAATTATTATGTGACAAAGAAAATATTTTTTTAAAATATATCTTTTATATTCAATATTGATCTTGTTTTGCATATATTGATGTGTAGATTTTAAATATATATTTATTTTTAATATTATATAAAAAGAATAATTTGGGAAAGAAAATGAAGAAAAAGAAGGGGCCGGCGGGGTGTGAGTTGGGGATTAGCAATTTTCATTAAAAATTGTCAATGCATACATATTTCGGCAATAAAGCAAGATACCAGTATATTAATTTCCAATGTAATGGGAAGTAGGTGAAGATGACGATGGTGGCATGACCAATCCATATCTATATACCAGTCCTTGGTGTATAATTAATCAGCAAAGGAGAAATATGATATGATAATCATATGATATTGTTAAGGTCTTACTCGTGACATTAGGTGAGGTAATTTTCCACCATCAAAGGCAAAGTGTTCCATTGACGCAGGTGTTAAATATTTCAACTCTGAAGGAAAGATAGGATGAAAGCATGTTTCATTGGTTGCTTCTAGTTGTATCTTTCAGGCCAATGGCCAAATGACAAGAGGAATTACAATAGATACATCATCTCGGAGCGTGGGTTTGATTTACGATCAATCAGCACCGAACTATATTTTGTTTCTCATATACAGTATCTTTCATTCTGTACATTATATTTTAAAATTTGAGAAAAATCAATAGTCTATAACGATTAATTGATAAAATTCACGAAAAACAAAATACAGTTTGATACAGTCATTATGATTGAATCAAAATCAACCCCTTTTTCTTTATATATCATATCGGCATTTTCTTGCTATATCCAGAACAATTTCCTTGGTCTATATATACCAAAGTTCTATACACTATTACACTGGTCTTAGATGTGATCCAATTTGATTGGACATGTCTTTTTTATCTTGAATGTGTTTGCCCTCGATCGACTGGAACTGACGTCGTCTCAAAACATGAATTTTGCGTGATAAGCAATTTGATCAGGACGTTCACCAACTTGGTTATATATTATGATCAATGTGTTTGTTCCAATTCCATCGATCTACCTCGATCGTGTTTGAAAGGTATCTAGCTTCAACAGTCAGCTTCCTAAGTTTTCGTGATATTTCCAGAAATGTAGAGGTTGCTTGATCATACAAGTATGAAACCAACAACAGTATTTAGTGTTAGATCGGCCCAAAGCTCAAGAAAAGAATCCCAATCCCAAAAGATCAGTTTAATAAGACAGAAAACCTCAAGTTTATAATTTTTCACGTGATCGATTTGGATAAATCCCACATCGTAACATTCGTCACCATTTGAGAACCGAACATCCACAGACGACTCTATTCCGGACTCTTCGTAAAAGAGATTAGACATCCTTTGGTGCTCAGATACCTGTGGTGGACACTTTGGAAGATTTTCAATCTGGAATTTTCATGTCATCAGGCAGAACTCTTCCCTTTCGGATCTTATCAAGTGTCAGATAACCCTTTTCGAGGTCATCATGTCCATATCATCCGGTCTCTCAACAAGAACACCAATATTACACCCTAAGTATTAGAGAAGAGCTCAATCCCAAAATTCTAATATAGTAGAAGAAAAGTTTACTCAAATTTATAAATCACTTTATAATTTTTCACTGATCCACATCGTAACATATTCAGTATGGGTATATTATAGTATAACTTTGGTATCATATAGTGACATAGCAACTTACTTATCTTCGTTTATATCACAATCTTAATGTTTCAAGAGCAATCTGCATTTCGATAACCTGACATCCTAACCTAACATGAATTTGTATGTCTGAATTTTTCTCGTGACACGACACCTTTCTTCATTTAAGTCTCAAATTTATACATGGATGGCAATATACTTTGGGCTTGACGAATATATGATATGATACACATAAGTTTAAATGTATCTTATTAAAATTAACGATCAAGATTAAAACATGATAGAATGATACATCTTGAGATGAGAGTGCAATAATTAATAGGCTTATTACTATCAAGTTGATCCATATCCACAAATACATCCATAATAATCTTTTAATCTTAACCGTTTATTTTAACTAAACGTATCTAAATTTATATATGTCATGATAAGGAGATGATCCACAGCCAATGTTGGTTAGGAAGGATTAGCCATCCAACATTACATAACCGTTCATTTTTGAGATGGACGGCCAAGATTCAAAGAATTTTCGTTACATCCGGTGGTTCATTTTTTCGGAAGGACCAATCCATCCGGGAAAAAGAACCCCGGAAGACCATTGGTTTTTTTATACATCCGGGGTTCTTTTTTCAGGAAGGACCAATCCATCGGGGATTCTTTTTTCAGAAGACAGTTGATTTTTTTGATATATCCGGGATAAATTGTCACGATATCCGCGTTCTTTTTATCGGATAGGGATTTAATCCAACCGTTCATTTTTCAAATGGACGGCTGATCTTTATTGATTGTATAATCCTTCTTAATCAACGTTGTTTATAAATCATCTTTCATCATAATATATATTCGTTTTTTCATATACTTTCTCTATGTATGTGTATTAATATATAGTAAATCAGATTTATTTATCAGCTCACCAACTACAATCACAGGCCAACCACCACCCGACCCACGATTATAACCTAAGCTCACCTCATTTGAATAAACCCATTTGAAAAAACCTTTTTACCCACTTATTCCCACTTTCCCCCACTATCCAATCAAAAATGAAACAAAAAAAAATAAGTTGTCGATATACTGTAGTAACATAGGATACATTATACAGTGCACCACCATCTATAAAATATACTGTAGCAATGTGCCCATGGACTTATGCTAACATAATCTTTATATTACTCATAATCTTAATTATTGATTTAAATAATCAATACCGTCAGGATTTAGTACTGATCGTTGTAAGACTTTCGAGGCATCATCACCAATTCTCGAAAAAAAATAACCGTCAAGATTTAGTACCGATCCTTCGTTATTGCTCCAAAATCGTCGCACAGGATTTGATGTGTCAATGAAGATTAAATTCAATGTAAGCACCTCTTCCTACCTCATAACGACGTGGTCAGGATTTGACGCATCGTCAATAATGATATAAAAAAATAATCTCTTTATTTTTGTC
Source organism: Drosera spatulata (assembly GCA_035668315.1). Taxonomy (NCBI): domain Eukaryota; kingdom Viridiplantae; phylum Streptophyta; class Magnoliopsida; order Caryophyllales; family Droseraceae; genus Drosera; species Drosera spatulata. Next base: position 8,749 of record JAOVYX010001863.1, on the reverse strand, counting down.
GGTTTGTTTCTTTTTACAGAATTTTGATGTAATTACGAACTTGGGATTTCATAAAACAGAATATTTCAAAGTATCTTTTTTTATGATAAAAAATCAACCAAGATGATTCATTTAAAATCTGACACCTGCAAACCCAAATGGGAAGGAAAAATAATGGCTAATTTTAAACTTGTTATGTTGGTTGATTGTTTTTTTATCATAAAAGAAAAGCTTTCTTGAAATGTTTTGTACTCGAGATTTCATAAAACACAATATTAAAAAAATCAATCAAAATAACTGATTTTAAAATCTGATATTACCAACTTGAAGGGGAAAATGGCTCATTTTAAATCGGTAATGTTGACTGATTTTTTATTATAAAAGAAAAGATTTTTTGAAATACGAACCGAATATTCTAAATTTAACCAAGATGATTGAATATGGGAATATTTTTCGAAATCCTTGTTTTTTAACATGCTGGCGGCTATATATATAAAATATGCAAGGTTTCTTCAAGGAGCAACTAAGAAGTTGTATATAATCCTCTCCCTGCAGTAACTTGTATATGTAGCAACCTAGCCTTCCAAGTTGCACAGTATTCACTCACATCTTCGAGAGAGAAAGAGATAGCAATCTAGGTAACACAAGATTCATACGATTAGCTAACAAGAAGTTAGCCTATGGAGTCTATCCTCGGGTCTATCCTCGGGTCTATCTCGATGACGACAACGCTCCTGTTACTCATTGCTCCGATAATCTTGTATGGCATAATCTCGAGGCTTAGAAGGAAGCCCTACCCACCAGGCCCGAGAGGTCTGCCCATCATCGGCAACATGCTGATGATGGACCAGCTGACCCATCGTGGCCTGGCGAAGTTAGCAGAGCGCTATGGCGGGTTACTCCACCTACGTTTGGGGTTCCTACACATCGTGGCTGTCTCAAGCCCGGACATGGCTCGGCAGGTCCTTCAGGTTCAAGACAACATATTTTCCAACAGGCCAGCTACGGTTGCCATAAGTTACCTTACGTATAACCGGGCCGACATGGCCTTTGCCCATTACGGCCCATTCTGGCGCCAAATGCGCAAACTTTGTGTCATGAAGCTCTTCAGCAGGAAACGGGCCGAGTCATGGCAATCTGTCCGGGACGAGGTTGACGGGATCGTTCGGGCCTTAGCAGATAGCACTGGCCAGCCCGTGAACGTAGGGGAACTAATCTTCGCTTTGACCCGGAACATCACTTACCGGGCCGCCTTTGGGACTAGCTCGACCGAGGGGCAGGACGAGTTCATATCCATCATCCAAGAGTTCTCCAAGCTCTTCGGGGCATTCAACATAGCGGATTTTATACCATTTTGCGGGTGGATAGACCCGCAGGGAATCAACGGGAGGCTTGTCAAGGCCCGAAAGTCATTAGACGGGTTCATTGATAAGATCATTGATGATCACATCGAGAAGAAGAAGGCAAACGGTAATGTGATCACCGAAGAGGCTAAGGACGATATGGTGGATGATTTATTAGCATTTTACTCCGAAAATGCCCATGAAGTCGTCGAATCAGATGATCTGCAAAGCGGGATCAAGCTGACTAGAGACAATATCAAAGCAATCATCATGGTAAGCAACCTTTTTATAGTTGCTATGAATCTCTTGACCTAGCTAGATTTCATCAGGAGAGCACATCATATCACAGAACGCAGCATTTCGACATATTAACTCTAATGTCCTTTATTACATCTTAGACAGAAAACAAGAAACAAACATGAACATAGCTTTCAATAGGAAGAGTTTTCTGATGGTTATGTTACTTGATGTTGATGAGTGCATTATTTTTCATCACAGATATTGCATATACACTCATCATGCAACAAGCAAGGTGAAATGAGGAAAAAAAATACATAAAACACCTGAACTTAGTGGTCCATCATGTGTATCATAATCAGGAGGACATCTTGGTCGTTTCATTATAATGGATAAATTTTAAAGCAAAACCAAACCTCAATCTACATAAAAATGATGAGACTTATCAACATAGGCATGCCAAAAATCACTTCTCATTCAAAAGTTTGTACCTAGGATAGGGTTTTTTTTAAATACTCTTTCCGACTTTCTGTGCTACAAAGATCGCAATATTGGTTACAGATGAATCCGATATCCACAAGATGAGATGCAGTGGTTGGTTGATTTTTATAAGACCATTAAGGACCATTAAGATTTCATTCCTTTTTTTTATTAAGTGTTTTTACTAGCACTAACATATCCAAAGTTTCAAATAGTACCACATATCTTTTTCGTCAAACATTTTCCACTTCACTTGATTTTCATTTGTCAACAAGCGACTTGATCATTGTGCCAATATTTTAAGCGACTTGAACATATTGCAACCAACCAGGACGTTATGTTTGGCGGGACCGAGACGGTGGCCTCGGCCATTGAGTGGGCCATGACAGAGCTCATGAGGAGCCCGGAGGACCTGAAACGGGCCCAACAGGAGCTCGCCGAGGTCGTGGGCCTCGACAGACGGGTCGAGGAGTCCGACCTCGACAAGCTCACGTTCTTCCGATGCATTGTCAAAGAAACCCTCCGGCTCCACCCGCCCATCCCGATCCTCCTCCATGAGACGGCAGAGACAGTTGAAGTAGCAGGCTACCGTGTGCCCGCCAAAGCCCGGGTCATGATCAACACGTGGGCCATAATGCGGGACAAGGACTACTGGCCCGACCCGAACGCATTCAGGCCCGCCCGGTTCTTGCAAGAAGGCGTGCCTGATTTCAAGGGGAGCAACTTCGAGTTCATTCCCTTCGGGTCGGGCCGAAGGTCATGTCCGGGTATGCAACTCGGGCTTTACGGGCTCGAGATGACCGTGTCTAGCTTGGTGCATTGTTTCACTTGGGAGTTGCCAAACGGGATGAAACCTAGCGAAGTGAGTGTGGATGATGTGTTCGGACTCACGGCTCCTAGGGCTACTCGACTCATTGCAGTGCCAAGCCCACGGCTGTCGTGCCCATTGCCTTGACAATGTGATGACAGGATGATGGAATGCTTTCATATATCTGTGACATGAGCACATAATAGTGTCAAAAAGGACAAATGGGAAAAAGGTTTGAGAAAACAATTTGGTTCATTTCTGATGAGACAATTTCTTGGTCATGTACGTGTATAATGACTTCGGTGTTGCTCCTTTATGTTCATATATGTACGGAAAAGTTGTCAATCTATTCTTCATTGTGGCAATATTTTTTGTAGCATCGACATGTTAAGGTATCGATTTGATAAACAGATCAAGTCAGGTGATTACCATTAGCCGCAGTTTGCCAGAATCCTTTCAATCGAAGCGTACACATCCGCGCGACTGGGAAACTAGCGAAACTGCGAAACCCAACAGAAAGGAAGTTGGTGAAGATGATATCTGAAGTGAAAGCAGCTCTTCCTGCGATTTGAAGTCAAAAACTTTTATCAGTCCATCGTTTCGATATACTCCTATCAGATTGATGTTGAAGCTATACATTGTGCTCATAACAGAGACATTTGAACTCACAACGACACATTTGACATGATGGATAAAAAGTAGGTAAGCATCCGCATCTAGAACCGCTGTCCTCATCATCATGTCATCGTCATTGTCATCGTCGTCTAATAACTAGGTATTCACAAGGTAGTACCTACATCTGAGGATCTACCTAGCACATATGAAAAGTTAGTAGTCTTAAATAAAGAAATTTTCCAAAGGTTGTTCAATGCTGTGAAACATAATGTTGTAAAGTACTCTTTATCTGTCCTATGCCTTCTCAGGATTTGATCCTAAGGCCCTCTATCATTCCATGTTGCGAGGTCATCTAATGGCCATGCACAGCATCTGCATCAATATTCTGAGCACCGCGAGACCAACAGTAAAAGGTACTGATACAATACTCTACAACATCATATTCGGATGAATCCAACTGTGCCTAACAGCATGAATTGGTAACCTAACCAGCTAACTACCACAGTATTAAAACCAGTATTTTAGGTTTATCAGGAAAAAAAACAACAACAGTATGTTAGGTGTCAAAGTTTCACTTCAAATTGCTCAATCAAACAACAGCTCTATCAAGCTTGTTAGTGAGATGGGTTATTTTTTCCTGCATTTTGAGTGGTTGGTTCATCTTTACCCTGCTGCACTTCGCATCAACAATTTTGAGTATCACAAAGCAAAAGGAACACAGCAACAGTGAAGATAAAGGTTTCAAAACTGCTCAAATAAATTAACGAGTTGAAACTAAGGGTTCCCCTGTTTTCAAGATTCAAAACCAATCGCTAGATGCAAGCTAACCTTGCAGATTTCGTACGTTCAATGAATTCAAGCTTTTATAATCAGAAGCCATATACAGGAATAAACAGGATTGGCTTAAAGCAGACACAAGATTAGGAAAAAAAAAAGAAAAAAGGCACGTCGTCAATATGCAAATGCTTGCAAAAAACTGCAAGGAAAGAGAGAATTGTTCATGATAGCAAAATATCTAAAATGGCACATCAATCATGCGCCAGCCCCATTCTAGTGCTTACCACTTGGAAACAAAGACGTAACTTGTTGCAAAAATGCAGCCTTAGCTTTACTCCAAGAGGTATGTACCTGTGTGACTGAATTCTTCCACCAACGGGCTTCGTGGGAGAACCAATAGTCGCTACGCCAGCCACTTTTGGCGAAACGCCGACATTTCCCGATCACTTGCAACATGCTTCAATGATTCTTGATGGAGTTGCACGGCACATGTTCCTCCATTTTTGTCCTCCAAAGAGGCACTCACCCTGGAAAGCAAAGATTTCATGATACCAATGATGAACAATACAGTGGAAAATAGTGCCTGTGATGAAGAGTCTCATAAGAGCACCGATACTCAAAAAAGCAAAGAACACAATAACGCCATCATGCCGACATCAACTTGTTACACATTGCTCGGTTTCCCATTTAGGCATCTTGTGTATATGACCTTGAAGTTCCTTGGTTTCCCATTTGGGCCATTCCAACAAAGCAAATGGGTGCTCAGTTGCTCCTACAGTTGCGCACTTGACGGATAGAGTATGCGCAAATGTTCCATGTAATGATGTATATCAATCATTATATCAACAAGGGAAACAAAAAGAACACATTTCAACATTATCTCGTAAAACCAACTTCAAAAAGAAGTTCCATCCAGAAGATTGTTCAGCCAGTTATCTTGAAGAGAAAGTGTTGTAGGCATCAAAGTGGTACCTTTTTAAGTTCCTATGATTCTATCGCATGCTTTCCCTTCCCAGTGTTTCCCAGCTTTTAAAGGACACCAGCAATCTTTTTGTTTTCCTTCTGTTATTCTTCTGAACGCTTCTTTGATGAATTTCCTCCTTTATAGAACTACAGAAACTATAAGAATATTGCATGAGAGAGGCTTTTCCTGTTAAACACAATGAATACCAGAACCCTATATATGATTTCACGGGTGAAGGTAATACAAGAGATAGATACCTAACACCTTGGATCATGTACTTGCCAGGAAGTACTTTCTTGAAACAACAACAAACAAGACCTTTATTCCATCAAATGAAGTCCTATACAGATACGACGCTGTCACACTCCTCAGTCTTGTGCAGTGTCATCGGCATATCCAAAGGGATGTTGGACCGGTGATCAGTCCATACTCCAAATTTTAAAACCCCGAGACCCTAAGGCACGCTCCGTTTCATTAAAACCCGAAAAAGTTACTTCAAATAATCCACATTGTTTGAGCTTCGACAGTATCAGTTACAAGCCAAAGCAACTTCTTCACCATGCTTCAGAGGCAAAACTTTTCCTTCCAGTTTTTGTCTAGATTGTTGATGTGATTCGTCAGGTTATGCAATTACAAGTTATTCGCAACACTTAATGTTACGAGATTTTAGGGGTTGTTTGTTTCGTTGCTTAAAATTGTGAAAACCAAAATCAATCACAGAAATAAAGAATCGATAAAAAAAATCAAAATCACTTAAAAAAATACAATGATTTTTCGTTAAGGATCTTGAAAATGATAGAAAACAAAAAACCCTTTTTTTTTCTTTCTATTTTCTATTTCTATTTTATCCTTTCAAAACAAAAATCAATATAAAAAAATTCAATTTCACCATCCACAATATAAAAACATAAAATCTAAAATAATAATGACACCAAACAGATCATTAGGTTTTCGACAATTACCGAACCAAACAATACAGCAAAATCATCACACCACAAACATCAAAAAAGCGAATGCGGTTAAAGATGATATTGAAACTGTGAGATTTCGAAACCCTAGAAATTTAGAAAATAGGGGAAGGGAAACGAACCATGGCGAGGATGCGGTAGAAGCTGAGGCATCGAGGATTTGACGGCACTTTAATCTTACATCAAAACAAAATGTGAGATTTCGGAGTTTTGGAAACGAACATGTTTTTTAAGATCTCTCTGAATCATATATACAGTAATGACATGTATAAGAATTGAATTAATCATTCGAACAAAAAAAAATTTGAATTAATCATTTTCTCTCTATCCTATTTAAACTGTAATATCTCCGTATAATTCATTGTTAAATGGCATTTCCGAAAGCTTTATTTCTTATAAAACAATGTGATTGTTATTTGCTTCAAGTATATAAGTTGATTATCCTAAAACACGGGTCAAATTTTGTTTGGATAAAAACAAAAATCAAACTGTTGAAATTTGAATAAGACTAAACGATAATACAATAACAGATTGAACTTTGTTTTGGTGTGTTTACCAACAAATTCTATAGCTCGACCCTTCAAATAAGTCCATAGCAGGGTTTACTGCTGGAGCTGTTTTTGCTGGTTCCACCGGGAGTCTGTGGTCGATCAAGGGCGTGCTGATCGTGTTCCTTAGTAGGAAGCCTGACAGGACTGTGAATCTATCCCCAGTTCGAAAGACTAAGCTGCAGATAACACTACATATTTGACGGAAAATGTCATCTATACAAGAGGAGCATTAGTCTCCTGTCAGTCAGGCTCGCATGCCAAACTCACACGACATGGAATGAATCGTTTCTAAAGAATGTAATCGGAATCATCCGAAAACTCCATCCACATAAAAAATCCTCCTGTGAGATCAATTGAGAATTATTGTCTGAACTAACCTGACTATCATTACCACGACGACAAAACCATTGAATGCCGAATATCATTGCCAAGGTGGAAAACCTGATATCACTGTTGGTGTTTACACCGTCCTAAACAATAAGAGTAATTCCTCTAGTATAGTTTATTCAACAAATATGGTGATACAACAAATTACAATCTACACAAAAAGTGTCCCAATAATAGTACAAATATTTAGCCCGACCATATCTCTCATAAACATCAAGGGTGCAGGTAATTACAAGATGCTCCTTTCCTACAGTACCCGCTCTCGTAAAATTTACATATCCGCTGTCCCTTCGGGGTATGAGGCCTCGACGAGCCTCCTTCCCGTCCAAATGAACCCTGCCGGTTCCACGACCCCCTAGTGTTGTTATTCCTACCGGATCCCAAGTCCACACCGTGATGACCACCCCGGTCCTTCGGACCAGGTGTATGTCTTACCCCATTATTGCTGTTGTGCCTTGGCTGTTGCGGAAATTGGCTTCCCCTTGCTCCCTGATTCGCCACAGAAGAGGAACTTCTGTTCATGCTTGCATTTCCAGGACTCATCATCTGACCACTCCCCCGAGCTGAAAACGACCCGCTCCGAGTAACAATAGGGTTTTCCCGTACAGATCCCCAGACAGGGTCCGGATTGCCGGACCCTGTTTTCCGAGGACCATCGCCAGTATTCACATTGATACTCCTGCCCCTGGGAGAAAATAACTCAGATTGAGGAACTGGAATATCATCCAGTTTCAGCTCCCCCTCCTCCCCTGGACTGGAGACTTGCTCCACATCCATCTTGGGCACCGAGACCTTTGAAAGTGAAGGACGACTACTAGGCATCACTAACTCCGAATGGTGTGCAGGAACATAATCTGGTCTTAGCTTGCTGTCGGAACGGCCAGTAGATCCGGAATGAACACTTGTCATAGTGGGCTGTGGTTCAGGAACATAGGGGGTTGGTGGTGGCTTCAGCTCACCTTTCTTAGGGCTCAATGGTGGGTCTACATTCATGGGCGGGGGAGATGGTAATGAAGATGTGGGTGGACAGGGGGGTGGCGGCGGTGCTGGTAGTGAAGACAGCTGTGGAGAGGGTGGCGGTGGTGGCAGTGATGAAATTGGTCCAGAGGTTAGATGCAATTGCATTGGTGATGACGGTAGTGATGGGGTAGGTGCTGCTACAGTTTGGTGGGTCATGGTTTCAGAATCATGCAGATGAGGAGAAGAATAAGCTGGCATCACCTCGCCGTCTTGCTCAGAATTTGAAGTTGAGGTTGTGTTGATTGCTGGGGGTGCAGTTGCAGGTGAAATACGTTTAGGAGAAAGACCTTCCTGCTGAGATGTAGAATCTAACATTGCCTCCACCTTCCGCTCAAGTCCCGCTGAGGACTGCAGACTCACGGGCAGGAGGGGCTCTGACTGCACTGGTCTATGTGCCTCAGAAACTATATTCTCCTCAACCATGAAGACAGCAGTTGATTCTGCATCCCTCTCGGCTACAGGTCTGGTAGAGTTCTGACTAATAGTAGGCAGAGGAGATACAGGAGCGGGTGAATGAGCTTGAGGAACCAAACTCTCTTGACGAGTGGTGATATAATCTGGCTTCAACTCACCCTCTGCCATAGGACTGCCAGATGTGTCTGATTGTACTGGTTTGTGAC
>JAOVYX010001862.1:0-12276 GCA_035668315.1 Drosera spatulata | reverse complement strand
GGGGGAAGTGGTTTGTGATTTATTTTTCTTCTTTCAATTTGGTCATTCAGTTGCTTCCGTCTATTTGAAGTTTGTAACATATAGTTTGAACTTCAGAATTTAATTTCCTTAATCATGTTACATTAAAGTTCTTATATTTTCTATTTGTACTTGCTTTACGTGGGATTCATATATTACATAATTAGTTCTAGTACGAACATATCTATAGCATACCGGAAAAGACATCTAAGAAAACTGTGAACCAAAAAGCGAACCGACTGGCTATACCTCCCACATAGCACAAATCTACCTATCAGCGTACAGCGTACGTATTGAAGACTGAAGAGTATCACGAATTAAAGATACCTTGATACGAAGCATGAATCATGATGTTTGCCTGATATATGTGATGCCGTAATCCTATATATATATGTCATGCTACAGACTACGGAAAGCCTAACTCGAAACAAAAGGTAAGAAGCAGCAAGCCCATTTCTCCCAACCCTAAATCTAGTAATGGAAGTCTGGTGTCACTATTACCAAAATACACAAATGAAATCCTACAGAGAACCATTCCCGGCAGCCAGCCAATCACTTATCCACTCTTCCTCCCTCCCTCTCCCTCTCCCTCTCTAACTATGTATATATATCACCTGCAGAAGTAGAAATGATACATGAGAAAGATTCCCATATAAGAACGAAACATAGGACACAAACCTCTTGTATCTGAAGTCAGGAGTATATAGTTGAAGTCCAGAATGGAGAATACATGCTTTTGCCAAAATCTGCGGGCAAAACAAGTCAGGCCAAACAACGAATCTAACTGCCATAAGGAGCTGAATATAAAAAATTTCGAAGAATCAGCTAGGATTCATGAGAAAAATTTTGAGAATGAAAATAGCACTTCCCTTTACTGAAAAAGATAACTGATAGCACTATTGACACACTGGTTTTTATCCAAGAATATGGTCCAAGTCTTCAACTGAATTTCACATTATTCTAACCAAAAGCTCAGCTAATGCTTTCTGAAAAGAACCTCATCTGAGCAGAAGAAACTTTCTACGGCTCCATATATGATAGAATTTCCTGGATGAGTACATCAAGAATACAAGCATGACAGCAAGTTGGGGTTGGGGTTGGGGTTGATGTTTACCAATGTTAAAGCTTAAATGGTAAACCCAAAGTACCTAACCAACCGATGGGCAAAGATAAATGCTGGACAAAAACAAGGAACTTACTTTGTCTGAAGAAAGCACCAGGACGCCCTCCTAGAAACTAACTTTGTCTTCCCCTTTGGCACCATGCAAAATCTATCAACAATGTCAAAGAAAAGCTGGAGTAAGTATGCAAGTGCGTCCATGGAATACATCATCGATATAATTTCTCCTCAGAGGGACCGCATTCAAGAATAATAGCTGAAAATGGTATGGATAAGAGGAAAAATTAATCAAGACAAAACCTTCCCAGAACCAACAGTCACATCCTGAGACTCTCCCTTGCCCAACACAATAAGCATAAATAGTAGCATGGCTACATGAAAAAACTGAGGATGAAAAGAAGATGAGGAAGAAATAGCATAAGCATTACCGCAACATGACAAGAAAATGAATGAGAATTTGAACACTGCCCAAAGCTTCAAGTCATAAACTAATTTGCATATATATAGATGGAAATGTCTGTGTTACCTGCTTTGCAATCTTGTATTCAGGCAATCGTTGGATCGTGGTCACTCCATAGGCGCTTCATGTCGCCCACGAGAGAGGGGTTTACACGCCGGATTTATGTTGTCTGGACAGGCAGCTTTGCCCTTGGGAGATACTTTGTGTTGCCAAGATTGAGGGCTTGGAGCGGGCTTCATCAGTCCTCAAATAGGTAGAGTGACAGAGGTGACACACAGCAGGAACTCAACGTCATCCATGGAATGAATGTATACATCACAAGGCTGTTAAGTTCGTTGCTTCACCATCATGCTAAAGGAGATTAAGAAGCAAGGAAACGGAGAGAAGGAAACCAAAGTGGCCTTGATTGCGGTTTCTACTCAGGGAGTCGGCAGAAATCGGTGAACAAGCTTTGAAAATGTTTGCTAATGTGGCTAGGGAAAATTCGAATCAAGACTTATCCATGGTAATTGACGCAACAGGACAAATACAACTGTCAAAGTACAAAAAACAAAAACAATTAGTCAGAGGCTCGAGCAATCACCAATAACATGATCAGTGTCCGATGCCATGCATGTAAAAGGCCCTTGCAGAAAAAAGAAGCCCCTTTGGTTCCTTCACCGGAGAAGCCAATGCACACCTGAAATTGCTTCAAGTCCCTAATTAGCAATTTCAGTACTGTTCCAATCATTTTAAAAACCATAAAGTGGTTTTCCTGCTTTAGCTAATCTGATGGACCTATGGAATTGGAAACCCAATAAAGAACTGGAACCTCGGGTAACAACCAGTATAATTCCTGTACAATCACCTTCGCCAAAAAAAAAAAAAAAAAAGAAGAAGAAGAAGAAGAAAGAAGAAGAAGGATGCTAACCCCTTTCTTTAAGATCATGATCACCGCCGAAGCACTGACCTATTGCAATGAACGAGCTGCAGCATGAGAAAGAAGAAAGGATCAAGAAAAGAAGGAAGATCTCCACTTATAGACCAAGATATTCAGAAAGAAGATAAGATGATAAATATCTAAAACTAAATAATACACCAAAGATTAAAACAATCTTTTGGATTAATTTTGCTTATCTTCAATAGTCGGTGAAATTCCTTCTACATCAGGAAGAAAGGGAAAGTATGGAGCGTCACCTCTAGAATCTCCCTCTAGGTTGAGTAGGATAGAGATATGATAGACTTCAGAATCCCTACGAAACATGTCCAAGATCAGAACAAACGTCTAGTACATGAAGCTGGGAGTCTGAATAGAACAGGAACAATCCGACTAATTTTGACCTATACCATGAAGGGTGGAGCACCTCTGGTTTAAACTAAAATCTATGGGCAAGAAACATGACCATTGACACCAAATAAATTTCCAAAAAACGGAGACTGAATCTGATGATTATCCTCTGAAGAACGGATGACTCTTGTCTTCCACATTGAATCAATGTAGAAACTATAAATATCGCCAAAATGAAAAACAGAACAGCAGGGGAGCATTACCTCTGCAGAATCATGAGTCACTGCCTGAGATTCTCCCCATGCTTAACTCAATAAATCACAATTAACAAGCTGCACCACCAATAACAATAATAATAATAATAAAATCAAGGATGGAAAAAAGAAGAGGCCAAAAAACACGAAAATACTAATTCATCATTGTAAATTTCCTTACATATTACCAGAGCTCGAAACCTCGAACTCAACTGCACATATGGATATTTCTGCTGCCATGGAAGCTCTCTCCACACACAACTCTATAGAATAACTGATAAATAGAACAGAGAGAACCCTATGAGTCAGTACTAGTGTAATGATATACAATACAAAATATTCCAACTATGCAGTTTTTCCCTGCACAAAAAAACACAGTATGAATAACCATTAGCCGAGGATGAAAAGAAGATAATGAGAATTTGAGTGTTGAACAAAGCTAATTCATGAACTAATCTGCACATTAAAAGGCAAATGTTTAGTTATCTTGTTTGAAGCCCTGTATCAGAAGATGGACCTAAAGGAGTTGATCATCTGGACAGGTAAAAGAGCTTTATATTCGGCAAAACATCACAACCGTCTGGACAGGTAAAATAGCGTTATATTCGGCAAAACAAAGGGAACTTCTCTAACTGTCGAGAACAAAACAGAAATCAGTAAACTACTACAATTCAGAGCTATGAATCGCAATTCAAAACTCTTTGGCTACAGCAACACAATCACAACATCAACGGGACCCCAACTCCATGAAATCCCGTTCCAATAGAAATACAAAATTTAGGTTAAGTAGTTATCTTTGACACTTGATTGAAAGTCGTCAAAATCAAAGAAATCAAACCAATGAGTGGTAGAGCAATCCTTTTCAAGTTCTGATAATCCCTTATAGCCAGCAAAAACCAGTTGAAGCTCCCCCAATCTCCTTGAGTACCTAATTCCACAGATGTGACAGAACCTTCACATTTATCAACGAATTGTTAACTCGAAGAAATGATGTGACAAACTTGCACCAATAGCCCAGAATACGAAGATCAATTAACCTTCGAAATTTATGGAAGAAAATAAACAAGATGTCTGATTCCCTTAGTTTCTCGACACATTTAAGCCTAACAAGTTTCAGCTGCTCGAAACCATACTAGAATTTTAACTCACACCAGCATTCAGTACTTTGCGAGTTACGTTCAACCTTGAATAATGTTAACATATTCAATATGACTCCTAAAGATGCCAACAAAATATGAATTTAAAAAACTTAAATCTCGAAAGACCTTTTTCAAGTTTTGTAGATGCAAGTCCAATGTGCGGAGAAATCCGAGCACTAATTTTAAAACAAGAAAAGAAATAAATAGAGAAAAGCAACATGGATCCCAATTTTTATGAACAATAGACTCTACTTTTTGGTTCCAAAATTCGGGTTACATGGATCCCAATTTCGAGTTACAGCTTCTGTAATTCATCACCCATGATTCATGACCGTGACCCATGACTCGAGGCCGGTGACCAAAGGCTGGTGACTTGTGGCTCGTAGCCTTGGCCTGTGGTCTGTGACCCGTAACCTGTGACCTATTGCCAATATTCCATAGTCGATGGTCTGTGTTGAGGTCAACGATCAATTACCCATGACCACCGATCCAAAATCGGTGATCTGTGTACCCTATTTGGGATTCCATGTTCCGAATTTCGCAAAGCATATCGACCAAAATTCAGAAGAAGAAAAAATCAGTTGAAAGGAAATGTAGATAATGATTCCAGAGTTTTAAAACAAGTAGTTGAAGAGATGTGGTTCAGTAAACGGACAGGAGCTTATTCCAAGTTCCAAACCAAAAACATTTTCAAAGCACGAGACTAGTGACCCGTGACCAATGACTAGTGCCCCGTGACCGGCAACCGGTCTCACGTGACCCATTACAGGTGACCCGTGGCCCGTGACCTATAGTCCGTTACCCGTGATCCGTGACTCGTGGTTTATAACCGGTGGCCAATGGATGGTGGTCTATGGTAGGGCTCTATGTTCCGAGTTTGAAGTTGCTTGAAGATGTAGAAATGGATTAAAAAGTTGTTCGAAGTTTATTTAACTCAAAGAGCAAAAGACTGAAAGACAAACATGTACAAAGAAAACAAAAGGTTGAATAAATGTTGGTGAGATCCGTAAAACAAGGGAACTTTTCAATTGACGGAGAACAAAACAAAACAAACATCATCAAAACTAGAAGATATAAATTGGTTCGAACGAATGAAAACGCAGCAGAATTTGGTAATGATCTCCAATGCCAAAGATAAACTCAACCTTTAAAACAATCATCGGACAGAACCCAGATTCAAATCCTCGGAAACAGTTCAAAGTTATGGGCATCCCAGATTCAACTCTTCAACTACAACCCACACAATCAAACATCGACAGTTGAAAGGAAACCAGAGATTTTAAAACAAGTAGTTGAAGAGATGTGGTTCAGTAAACGGACAAGAGCTTGTTCCAAGTTTCAAACCAAAAACATTTTCAAAGCATGTGACTAGTGACCCGTGACCAATGACCCATGACTAGTTCCCCATGACCAGCAACCGGTCTCACGTGACCTATTACAGGTTACCCGTGGCCCGTGACCCATGGCACGTGACTTGTTTGTAGTCCATTACCCGTGATCCGTGACTCGTGGTTTATAACCGGTGGCCAGTGGATGGTGGTCTATGGTCGATGGTCTGTGGTAGAGCTCCATGTCCCGAGTTTAAAGTTGCTTGAAGATGTAGAAATGGATTAAAAAGTTGTTCGAAATTTATTTAACTCAAAGAGCAAAAGACTGAAAGACAAACATGTACAAAGAAAACAAAAGGCTGAATAAATATTAGTGAAATTCTGCAAAACAAGGGAACTTTTCAATTGACGGAGAGCAAAACAAAACAAACATCATCAAAACTAGAAGATATAAATTTGTTCGATCGAACGAAAACGCAGCAGAATTTGATAACGATCTCCAATGCCAAAGATAAACTCAACCCTTAAAACAATCATCAGACTGAACCCAGATTCAACTCCTTGGTAACAGTCCAAAGTTATGGGCATCCCAGATTCAACTCTTCGACTACAACCCACACAATCAAACATCGACAGTGCTCCCAAAACTTGAATTTACATCCCACATAGACACATTCAAGATTTTTTAATTTCAAATTCACATCAGCTAACAGTAAGTAGAAGAAGAAACTCAACAACAACAACAACAACTTGGTACAAAAAACTTAGCTTTTCTCCACTTTCAGCGTTTCTCCACATTCTTCCCTCCAATTCCTTCTCATCCTGCATGAACACACAAAACTTGTGGAGTTTAATTCCAGATTCACATAAACAAAGAGTGAACAGAAGAAGGCAAAGCACAATACCTACCACACCAACAGCAACATAAAATGGATCTTCCATTTCCAACCCCGCCGCTTGAATACTCGAATCCATTCCACTGCGAATCGGAAACCCTAGAATGGGGAGATAATTCAACAGATGAGAGGAATCCGAAACCCTAGATCAGAAAAAATGTTGAGAGGAATGAATCGATCGATTGACATGTGAAATCGGAATCGGAAATCGGCGAGGGCGATAACGAGGTTTCAATCGTCGTCGTCGTCGTCGACGAAACCCTAGGAGAGAGAAGTGAATTGAGGTGTGAGTGAGAGGAGATCGATGAGAGAGAACGTGAGTCTGTGAGTATATAGAATACTGATTTCCCCAACGGTCACAATGCGTGAGACTGGCACAGATCAGACCCAAACTCGATTTGATGTTCGAATTCTCATCGGGTTTTGGTTGTAGGAAAATAAAATGCTCTCCCTATCATGCGAAAAAACCAAAATATTGGATCGTATTATAATTGTTGTATTGAGTTTATTGACTATGTTATAAGCTATTTTTATATATAATCTTTAAGTTTTTATAATTTTATAAGAAAAAAAGGGAAAAAAAACGATGAATTAACGTGATACAAAATAAATAATACGTTATTTTGATAATATTATAGAAAAAAATTTTAAATATAAAAATATAATAAATTTTATAAGACATCCATATTAATTATTGTTATATTTTTTATGATATGAAGGTAGTAAAATATTTTGAATGAGTTTGAGGCATGATACAAATAAACAAATAGAAGTAGTTTTCTTATCTTTTTCATTTTTTTTTCCCGTAAACTACATTAATATATCTATTTTTTTTCATAAAATATATTAATATATTCAAGCGAAGTTCTCTTACAATTTAGTACTTAAAAACTGAAGCAAAAGCATCCAGAGAATTTTTAGCATCTTACCTTCATTTGAAAAATTGGAGTGTTTATCATTAAGGTATCACTCAAAAGATAACACGATATTGTTTGGTCATATTAAAATATGCATATAAAAAATACTCTTAGCCAAGATGGATCCCTTAATTTAACAACTTCTCAGACACGAGTGCAATGCTATGTTGAAGAAATGGAGTGATAAGTTAAAACAGAAATGAAATGAAGCATCAAAACTGTGGGATGATTTCGATGAATATTTCACTTATTATGGTGGGAGTTGAATCCATTATTGTCAAAAAAAAAAAAAAAAAAAAAAAAAAAAAAGACAAAGAGAGAGAAAGAAAAGAAAAGAAAAAAAGCACAAAAATCATAGTTAGTACAAAACACGTTTTATTGAAATAGATCCATTTTATATACGTATTAAAAACGAGTGTTTATTTAAAATCAACTATACTAGAATATTATCTCGTGTGCTGCACAGGATAAAAAATTATAATTAAATAATAATATTAAATGACTTATGAAAAAATTGAAAGATTATTTTTTCATAAATTTATATTTTAGAAGAATTTTATTTCTAAGTTTATGTTTTTGTTTTTTTATGTGATGTAGATAACTTTGTGTATTATTTTTTCTTTTAAAAAGACTTTGATATATTTTTTACTTTATTTTGAATAGGTAATTTTTTAATATTTTTATTTTTGTTTTAATTTTTGTCTTTTAATTTAGTACATGGTCTTTTCTAAATATTACCTTTTATGTTTGTGTTTTTAAATAATTAATCTACTTGATGTCATCCGATAACATACCATACAATTTTTATTTTTTTTTGAAAGATATTGTATATAATATCAATATATTTTGGAATCCTAATATTTATGTTAATTTAAGATTTTAATTTTTTTATTTAATAATTTTAATTTATCACATTATCTTTTTAAATTTTTGTAATCCAAATATTTTTGTCGTTTGATGTTTTGTGCAACTGTATAGAGATAGATTAGAAATTTTTCTATCTTAGATTGATGTTGATGGTTCTCGTATAAGATTTTTAATATTTTCTTTAAATTTTTTAGTTAATATAGAATCATGACGATTAGATATATATTAGATTAGTCTTGTTTTAAAAAATATATATTATTTTTTTAGATTTTTTTTGTTTTTTAATTAATATACAGTGGGTGACGAGAGAAAAAATCGGGATGTTGGCTTAATTTTAATTGATTAAATATATATGGCTTAGATTTTATTTTATTGGTTTAATTTTTTTAAGTTTATTTTTTAAAAATGACAATAATGTCCCGTCATACTGTTTGCTATCGAAATGGTTTGTCGTACTTAAAAGCGATTGGATAATACGATATATATCAGAACTTTTAAATGACAATATTGTCCCGTCCTATAGTTTACCATCGAAATGGTTTATCGCGATTTGTCGTTTAAAAACGACTGAATAATATGATATATATTAGATTAGATTAGATTAGATTAGATTAGATTTTTCGTATAGTTTAACTAATTCACTTATTTTGTCATTTTTTCGGTATTTTACTAACTATGATTATGATACACCAAACTCTTCAATATTTATTTATTTATTTTTTGTTTATAAAATTTGAACTTGAGATTTTTTAAGAAAATCCAACATCTTAAAATTGTCTTACATGTTCAAAGTTTGTTTGTTATCCGCAAATCTACGCTGGGCAGCCATAATGCAGTGGGCTTGGTATATGTCTTAAGTTTGGGCCAGCAGCCCCCTAAGTCGCCCCCTCCTCTCGTCATAGCTTTCCCTCTACTCGCTTTCAATTTCAAATGAAAGAAACGATAACTTTGAATAAATTCTATAATAATATAAATAAATAATATATATTTTTATATTTTTAATTAATTTATAAAATGAATTATATATATTTTTTATTAATTTAAAAAATAAATTTTATATATTTTTTATATAATATTAGAGTAAGATTCATACGAGTTTCACGTTTCACATGGTACATCAATATATCGAAGTTAACACCATTTTCCCCCTCCAAACCCCATCGATCATCGCCTTGTTCTCCCTCTCTTTCTCTCTCTAAATCACTGATCGGAAGTCGCTTCTTGTCGATGAACCGCGACCGAGATCGTCTATCTATGATCGGTCTCTTATCAGGTTGATTCTCTTTATCCACGCAATCGATTCTAGGTTTTCGATACTAGATGTTGATTTTTTTTGGGATTGATTGTGCTGAGTTTTCCTCATTGTTTGATATCGCGGAGAAAATACGCTCATTCTATGGAGTGCTCTTGATCCCATACCCAATTCGATGAATGTTTGGTTGTCGAATTCGATTGGATGATGGAACTGTGATACTGTACTTGAAGTCGATTTTGTGATTGATTGTGTGGCGTTTGTTTGAGGAGGCAGAAGAGAGAACGGTTAGCAATTTTGAGCGAGAGTTTATCGGTTTCTGATTAGTTGAAAAATAACTGCAATGCGATACCAAAAAGGAATGCTAGTATAGTTTCATATTGTACTGCCGGCGAATCTGATTTTCTCAGTGTTGTACTGACTCCAAGTAAGTTGCAAAATGTCAAGTCGAGGTGGGTTGATGGAAATTTTGGTGGCTATTGGATTATCTGACAAATGTGGGAATAACATTGCTGATGGTATATGTATTCTGATGTACAACGAGGTTGTAGGGGAGGGAACCAGAAACAAGAATAAGGGATAGGATAACTGACTAAGGAGATCGGAGATTTATAACGGCTAGAAAGAGGAGAAAGTAAACAAAGATGTACCAGAAGATATTTTATGCTCAATCCGATGTGCTTTTCATGAGCACTTGATGGGGTGTTCATACAAGCGATTGACACCTATAGTAAAATCTATTTAGTTATACCATGATTACGCTGTTATTCGTGAATTTGCAATTTGTGATGTAGCTTGTATATAGACCTGTGGGTGCACAATGTCGGAAACATCGACAAATCAAGAAATCATGCAGCTGGCTTAGCATAGAACTCTGCCTTGCTCAAGCTATTTTTCTTTGGACTCTAATGAGGCCGTGTTCATTTAGGTGCCACAATATTTTGAGAGAGTGAGTTCGAAGTCCCAAGAGTGAATCACTTGATGCATCCAGATAGTATGAACCCCCTTCTTATGTGGAAAGAAAGTAAATACTGGATCAGTGATGACCGCTCTACAGGAAAATGCTCACAACCTCTATGAAATCTGGAACAGTTACTATATATGAATATCTTCTTTTACCATGCATCTGTTATTTTTGAACTTGGACACTGTTATTGTTTTTCCAAGGCACTACCATATTTCTTTCCTTGGTCGATTCTTAATGATTTTCTTTTCCATGGTATATCAATCATCATTCATCCCATTCCTCACGAGAGCTGTGGGGATGTGACTGATCCAATTTTTGCATGAAGCCAAGCTGTCAAGCGTCCTGGATTATTTTGCTAGCCTGTGACTGATCCATACTTCAGGTTCGATGCGCTTATCCTTTTCCTTTTTATTATTTTGCTAGATAGTATCATTGTTTGATTTGTGCAGCTTGTTTCATTCTTAAGTCCTAACAATGCTCGTTATTTTGAAGCTGAGTCTCATAAATGTGACAATCTGTAGTATGCATTTTGATCCACATCTATGTCCTGCTTCATCTAACTTGGTTTTCTATCACAAGTATTGACCCTCAGGGCTCAGGTTACTTCCTCATGTTAGAAACTTCAAGTCTCAGAATCCTTGAATTACCACATGGTTCTTCATTGCCAAAAAAACTGTACTGCAATAAAGACTATAGCCCCTGTCTCCTAGTTTGGACACTGTTCCCTTCTGGTCGGATAAGTGACTACACTTTGCCATGAAAGTGATAGTGAAGAGAAATGCAAGCAAATAGTTACTCATCTTCTTGGTCTTGAATGCTGCATTTCATCTTCTGATAGTCCTCACCTAACCAAAATGCAAGTTCTTTTTCCCTGTGGAAAGTGTTGGTCATGTCATGGACACTGGAGCAAAAAGGGAGCAAAGACATTTATGTTAGACTGCTGTTCCCCTTTGAGGAGTTCCAACCCAAATAATGGAGCCTAGGCTTTGGACTGAGCTCCTTCTCTTCCTTGTCATTTTAATCCGAAGCATTTGCTCTCCTGTCTGTCGATTGTTTTCTGGATGAAAATCTAAGCATGCTGTCTAAGCCTTTATTTTTATCTGCTACTAAGTTCTAATCTGGGAGGGTTGTTTATCAAGGGAATTAATCAATGTAATTATGTAAATAGACACTTCACATTTGAATATCATCCTTCATTATTGAGAATGAAAAACAGTGTGTTAAAATTATATTTTGAGATAATAGCACAGAACATTGTTGATGTACCTCTTTTTTGGCACAATATTCCCAAAAGCTCTCTTCCATATTTTTCATTCAGAGTCAGTTCACCATGTTCTTAAATGTCCTTGAAACCCTTCAAGTTAAGCTGAGAAGTGGTTGGGCTCTAACTTCTCCTATATGTAACAGTCGTGCATGTTAGTCTAGCTAGTCCAATTTTGAACTTTGTAATCGCCTTCATCGTTCCCCTATCCGGACGCGTCACACAGACTATTAAACATCTCCGATACTCATATTTCATTCATTCCCCATTTTCCCTCGTCAAAAGCTAGGCAATACTTGGAAAACCAAGCATGGTGTGAAATCTTGGATGATGCATTTCCAAGATGCCACAGCAATTGGTTTTGATGTTTCTTCACCTGTTTTTTTCCAAACCATTATACATTTCAAATACCCAAAGAGTCAAGACCAGACATCCAGTCAAACAAAGTGCTGATCTCAATGTTCCGTATAAGGCAGGTGAAACAAGCTGTACCCTGACATATTTGCCAAAAAGGAAGAAATCGTGCTGTA
>JAOVYX010001861.1:0-12278 GCA_035668315.1 Drosera spatulata | reverse complement strand
ATATGCACAATATATAAGTGATGTATTCCATCAATAAATTTTTGTAGAATCTTGATATGGAAAAACAGTTACTTATAGTTGGGTTATGAGTGGACCACTAATTAACGTCACTCTTACCGCATTGGCCTTGATCCTTAATAGGTGTGACGGCGCCCTTTGTTCTCCAATCCATTGTGGTGGCCACAACGGTAAAATTTTCATATTTAAAGGACGAAGACTTTAATTTTGACGACTTGGCCAATTCACGGGGCCTTTTGACTCTTGAAACCAGTGTGAGAAGCACGAAACTCCTCGTTGGTTAAGTCAGCAAAAGCATTCATACCGAGCTTGAAGGCTCGGTTGAGCTTATTCGAGGTTTCAATATACTTGACATTTTTCTTAAAAATTTTATAACGAAGATCTTTCTCTACATCATCTTTATAAACACGTCCATATTGAGTCATCCACTGTTCGTGGCGATCTCTCATGGATAGCTCGGAATTGGGAAGTCGAGAGGACGAGCCTCGGCAAGAGAAAAGGACAATGGCAAGGAGAAGAGCCAAGAAATGTATTGGCGGTTTTTGTTTATGAAAGCCACGATTGTGCTTCGTACTTAAAAATTATTGGAGTATTTGTGTGTATGATGAGATCAAGTTGTCGAGGATGGCGGGGTTTTATAGGCAGTGAGATACCTCTATAACTAGCTCGTTTGGCAGGATGAACCTTTAATTAATTGCTTCAAATTTGACTACATAAGTGCCTTGCAAAATGTTCTGACTAAGACTCATTACGTTGTAATCCAATCTTATATTTGTGGTGCTTGTACAGAGGATGTCATTTCGTCTTGCAAGCAATTGAAATTATACTTACTCATGTGAAATCGTGATTAGAATGTTGAATCTTTACTTACTTGTTTTGATATATTTTTTACTCACGGAAGTGTTCGCTCGATGTGCTCTCAACCTGGCCAGCTAACTCTCGCGACATGGAATATGTTCAGTTTACACGACAAGTTATGAACTGATCAATATCACATTCTGGATTCTGGCCTTTTGGCAAAAGATCATATTGAGATAGAAAACATGGGTTCAGGTTGAGAGGATTATGGATTACCTAAATTAAGCTTCTATGGAGTACCATAAGAAATATGTTTAATCAATGGTTTCATATTTTATCAAAAAAATAAATAAAAATCAATTGTTTCATATTAAAAAGATTCTAACGTGTATAATGAAAAAAAGGAAGAAGAAGAAGATTCAAACGTGATAGATGATTCGAAAAATCAATAGATAATTGATTTATTGAATTTTGAGGGAAAGTTAAGGTGGCATATGATTTCGTTTGTTAAGATCAACTGTTAATTTGTTATGTTTGCTACTCCTAAGATGTTTGTATGGTACAAAAGAGGTGACATCATCAAGTAACTAACTAATGTTGGATTTTTTTATTTTTTTTATTTTGATAAAGCTGCTGGATTAATTGAGCTGCAAGGAAGCAGTTGCCTCCTCACCTGGT
Source organism: Drosera spatulata (assembly GCA_035668315.1). Taxonomy (NCBI): domain Eukaryota; kingdom Viridiplantae; phylum Streptophyta; class Magnoliopsida; order Caryophyllales; family Droseraceae; genus Drosera; species Drosera spatulata. The sequence continues at coordinate 10,784 of JAOVYX010001861.1, read as the reverse complement.
CACCTCAACCCACCAGAAAAACCTAACATGAAGAGATCTATTTTGCTCTGATTATGGTCACGCATACATTTAATCTAAAATGATGTTAGATGGTTTAATGATAAGTAATTTTTATTTTTTTTTATGTCTACTATGTGTTGATATTGTTTTCTTAAACGTAACTAGTGAAACATAATAATATTATATATAATATGATAAACAAATATAGATACTTAAAAGATGAAAATAAGAAAACAAAGATTGTTTGAAAAAACTTTACTTACGTTGAAAGTAGGATTTGAGTGAAAAACATATATAAAAAGATTCTTGACATTGCTCTCTTGAAATAATTATTGAGACATGTCGGTTATGGAAACATACTACAACGCACGCGTCAGGTCGGGTTTGGGCTTGGGTTTGGGTATAAATGTTGTTCCACGAGCACCAAAGACACGTATATATATTTTTTTTGGACAAAATCACTGACTTATTTTTATTGAACTTGACAGGTTGTGTATGACAAGATCGTGTCACAATCGTGACAGCACCTGATTTGGTGTGTTTCGTTGGGGAACCTCGTCATGATTGTGACGGACCTCGTAACAGACGTGCATAAACAGTTTTCTAACTATTTTTCCTTTCAGAAGTCATGTCCTTTCACCTAATTTGCTTCTTCCGATTTTGGACAATATTTCTTACATGGGGAAAAAGCAACAGCAGTTGATGCAGTCCAATTGGCTGACACGGTTGCTTCTTATTGAGAGCGACATTCAAGAGAGGCTGTAGCCTCCACATCCCATTTTTATATATATAAATCATCCAAAATTAGATTAAACACATAAAATCATTATTTTAATTGTTAAAGGAAATCCCTATAATCTAATACTGATTTCTCTCGACTATCCTAAAGAGATTTCGATGGGTTGGTTTTAAACATATTTTCATCTTTTTCCCTCTACAACGATCATATTGTACTTTTGTTCTTTTTTTTTTTTTTGTACATATTTCCATTAACACTGTGATGAGAGGTTCGATATGAACAGATTGTTCTATTGTCATCTTGCTTTTATACACTTCTCGCTTCTATTCAAATTTCAAACACTAAAAGGGACCGTATAATTAAAATTTTCACACAGTACTGGCCTAATTTATACGACCTCTATGGACTAAATAAAGTGCAAAATTGTTATCTGTAAGCAACTTGAAGATTGACTTTACGTGCATATGATTCAGGTGGAACTCATCGCCTGTACCCCTACTTTAAATGATTCCCTGGATGACATAATGAATGAAAACATACATTAGTAGAGCATAAGAGAGACAAATATTCCAGTATCAAGACTTTCTAATCGGAATTTCTGTAGCTATTACCTACACTTAGCTAGGTATAACAATAGATGCACGTCAACCTTAAATTTTTTCTGTTTCGTGTTTTTGTGTATGTTTGTGTAAGATCCAAACACGAGGAAATTTAAAGGTTGAGATGCTATTCCTGATGATAGACCACAGGTTAATTAGGGGTCGGCGCTAATTGTGTAATGACGTATTTTGATGTGAGATTCTACTATATGAATGACATATATGATTCGTTGGGAAACTTGACCTAATAGTTTAAGTACCTAAGTCGTATTCAGGATTGGACGAGAGGATGAGAGGATGATTTTTGTTACAATAATTCAACCACGAAGATGAACAGAGATCCGAAAGGCCTAACGTTTACATTACAGGGCTCGGGGGAATCTCAGGGCGTACGTATGGACAAAAATCACAACATTAACAATCAGTGGTACTCGTGCATTTAAAATGATATTAGATCCATGGATATGAGAACAAATTTCTTACGTTAAGTTACATGGTTTGCAAGAAAATTCGGACAACATTGATACCATCTAGTTGTCTTGTAGTGATGAGATTCATCTTTTGATTGGCTTGGATACTCCATTTTTTTCAACCACTAAGTTGCCTTCATAGAATCTTGGACTTCTGAATATAGTATATTTCATGCATGAGATACTACTTGTGAAAGATACCGTTATCTTGGCATACATAATGCAATGATGAAATTACTCTTTGTTTGGTAGTATCGTTTACTCACAAGTTGCCACTTGTCAATAACAGATTGACATGAACAGATGAACTAACGTATTTCTCAGCTCTCCCTCTATCCCTAATACGTTGTGAAAACAAACAAACAAAAATCAAAATTCATAATAAAAAAAATAATAACGAAAATCAAAATTATTTTATTTTTTAAAATGATTTTGTGTAAAAAAATATTAAATATTATACTAAAATGAAACAAAAAATAAAAACAAAAACAAAAAATTATTTTTCTGGTTTTCTGTTTTATGCCTTTATTATCCGTTAAAAAAATAGAAAAAAAAAGTAATATCAAACAATTCTGTTTTATCAGTCAGTAAAACGAAAATAAAAAATAAAAGTGATATCAAGCAGGTCTTAATACTTCCTCCATCCTAAATTAATTGCAATACTTTGACTCGACACGAAACTTTATATGTGTGTCAAATTTTTGAGAAATTTAGTATAAAAAAAGAGTATTTTTAAGTGATATTAGGTTTATTCTAACAGATGAGGGATGAGTTAGTGAAATATACTATACCGATTTAACATTTTTTATGTTAAAAGTTTCCTAAAAAAAATTCTGAAAAATACCACTTGAAAGATTTTATTTTAAGGAGGTACCACAAAAAAATTTTAATTCCCAATTGAGATTCCACTTTATGAAAAATGCATACACTATCCTCCTCACTCACCCACCATCAAACCAAACCTGCAGATCTCTCTATCCCATCCCTTTTCTCTTTCTCCTCCTCATCCTCCAATCTCTCTCATCTCTGACACCGCTCGCCGCCGCCGTCGTCGTCAACATCGGACTAAAGGTCGTCGGACCAATTGATTAGGACTACGATTAGGGTTTAATTAGTTGCGTGATGAGCAAATTGATTTAGGGTTTGATAATTTCGTATCGATTTTAGAGTTTGTGAAATGAGATTCCTTAAAATTGATTGATTTCAATTTCATTTTGGATGATAGTAGTAAAAAACAACGATTCCTGAAGAACATGATTTATGGTGATGAATAGATATGTTATTGATTGATTTTATACCACTAATACATGCAGATGAAGAAGAGAGGTTCTGCATATTCATGGATAAAAGTAGTACGCTTATGAAATAATCTAGTATGTCAAATGAAATAAAGTAGTATGCCTATGAAAGCTTCTAGTATATCTATAAAAAAATCAAGTACGTCTATGAAAAAAATTACTACTCCTATGAAAACTATGTACAAATGAAAGATCTTTAAAACACATGATGTTATAAAAATAGTACATGTTTGAAAAAAAAGTAGTACGCCAAATTGAAAATTGTACGCCTAAAGAAAAAGTAGTATGTCAATGTTAATTGAAAACGTAGTACGCCTAAACAAAATAAAGAATCGAATATGAATTCAAAAAATCTAATACGTAGCATGTTTAAGAAAATTAGTAGGTCTATACAAAATATAGTATGTCTATGCATAATGTAATATGCCTATGTAAAATTTAATACGTCAAAATTAACATGTCAAGTAAAAGATGATCAATCATGGGTTATGGTTATCTAGAAAGACGTACTAATTCAAGCGTATTAACTCAGACATACTAGTACGCTTATAAAAAAACGTAGTATGCCAACAAAAAATACCATTCATTTAAAAAGTAGTACGTCTGTTCAAAAATGACATACTATTTTATGATTGGGATCAGATTTGTTCAAACAAATATCCCTATGCACGAGTCTCCTCACCAAATCTTCAGATGATGATCGATGATGATGTTCGATGATGATGTTCGAGATGGTGATCGATGATGATGATTATCGATAATCAACGATCTATGATGATAACAATTGATGATCAATAATGATGATTAAACTTTGATCAAATACATAGCCATCCCGTGATCAAATCAAATCGATGATCATGAAGGATAATTGACGATGATGATGATCGATGATGGATGATGATGATAATCGATGATCGATGATGGAGACGATGATGATCAAAGATGGAGACGATGAATATGGAGAAGATGATGATTGAAGATGAGGGGGAAAGGTGATTATCGGTGATCGACAAAGAAAGAAAATAAAACAATGAGAAAATAAAGAAAAAGGCAAAATATGAAAGGAGTGGTGCCTTTTTGTAAAAGTGATATGTTATGGGAATAAAGTTTCCTTAGTGGTACCTTCTTCAAAATAAGTCTCCAAAATGATACCACGTAGAAATTTTCACAAAAAAGAAACGTATATATTGTAACGCTCCGATTTTCAAATCCTTCTTTGAAAATCCTCATGGTATAACTGCCGCTAGGGTCCCGTAAATTTTAGCAAGACAATTCAACTTAACTTAGCACAGAATGAAATTTAAATAATTATATATTTTAGGCATCAGGAATCTAGGTCTACAAATACACTTATTTGTTACACATTTCACAACAGAAACTGAGAAATTAAGTCCCAAATATCAATATTACATTATAAATCACATCTTCATCAATATCCCTCCTCGTTTCTTGCAGCTGAAAAGTAAAAAAATAGAGAGACAAAGAAAAACAACGTCGTGAGCTATACGGTACTGTTTGGCCAATACTGTGTTTTTCCCTTGTCGCGGGCGCGACCCAGGTCCGTCGCGGACGCGACACCACTGTGCAGAAAATTCCCAGATTTTTCCCTCGTCGTGGCTGCGACTCAGGATTGTCGCGGGTGCGACGAATGTCCGGCCAGAACCTACAGGAAACCTCCCTGCACGTTCACGGAACGCCCAATTCGCGTTTTTAAGCATCCAAATTATTATATACACATCAAACACAGCATATACACATCCCAAAGTATGCACGGACGTGTTTGAATCATGTGAATGATTTAAAGAGGTGTATCGAACGAGTGAGTTTACCTCGAACGTGTTTGGTTTTCTTATGCACACGATCGCACGAACGTATCCTTTGATGATCTCTGGACGAGCTGCCGTTGTTGAATCCTCTCCCGGCCTGCTGCTGCCTTCGTCTTGATGATCGTGAAGATGGTGGCGGTGATGGAATGATGATAATGGTGTTGATGATTGATGTTGATGATGTTGATGATTATGATGGTGCCTTGATGATGATGTTCGTGAGGTTGATGGCAAAGATGATGGCGGCGTTGGCAATGGTGGCAGAGAGGAGGAAGGCGTGAGTGATGGGGAGAAAGTGGGAGAGGTTGTGTGGTGGTTTGGGTGGAAGGAAGGAGGAAAGTGAGAGTGAAAGTGGAGGGAAAAGGTGAGTTAGGTAAGGTGGGTGATTATCCCACATTGCGTCCCACGAAACGTTTCGTTCAATCCATTATTCACCAAAATCTCATAATATTAATCCACGAAAAATCTATTTGCATCGATAGATTTATCTCGTGTATGAAAATATGACGTCCCGAGTCATAATTCATTGCTTTTGGGATTAAATCGATAGTCGTTGCGTGCAACGTTTATAACGTTATAACAACGTAACATTATTCGTTCGTAACGTTTATTGGCGCGTTCAACAAATCATCCCAAATATTCCATCGTCATATTTGATTTAATTAATCAAATATTTTTCTTAGATTTAAATATATAACCTTATAGCACGATTTATTTTAAAAATATCATAACGTTATATATTCATCTTGAAACTCCCAAAATTCTCGGGTATTACAGGTACATACTTGCGAAGCATCGACACATGAAACACATTATGCACAGTAGACAGATCAGTTGGCAAAGCTAACTGATACGCTACTGCACCAATTCTTTCAAGAATTTCAAATGGCCCAATGTACCAAGGACTGACTTTCCCTCCCTGTCGAAACGCATAACACCTTTGGTTGGTGATATTTTCAGAAAAACATGATCACCGATCTCAAATTCCAAAGGTTTGCGCCTTACATCGGCGTAGCTCTTATGTTGATCTTGAGCCGTTTTCATCCTCCCTTGAATCAGCTTCACTTTCTCAGTTAGTTCTTGAACCATTTCTGATCCTAGTTGAATTGCATCTTGAATGTCATTCCAATACACCGGTGTTTTACACTTCCGGTCATATATTGCTTCAAATAGCGCCATACCGATACTGGAATGATAGCTATTGTTGTATGTAAACTCAACTAGCGGCAAATGGTGATTCCAAGAGCCTTGAAAATCGAGAGCACACACTCGCAACATATCTTCCAGAGTCTGTATTGTACGTTTCGTTTGACAATCAGTTGTTGGGTGAAAGGCAGTACTGAATTTCAACAGCATACCAAGAGCTTCTTGCAGACTCTGCCAGAACAAAGATTGAAATCTCGTGTCCCTATCAGACATTATTGTGCTAGAAACTCCACGAAGTCGCACAATGATCCTTATATACTCCTGAGCCAATCGTTCTGCACTCCATGTGTTCTTGACTGGTAGGAAATGTGCGGACTTTGTCAAGCGATCCACGATCACCCAGATAGAGTTCAGCCCTCCAACCGTGCTAGGAAGACCAACCACGAAATCCATGGATATCACATCCCACTTCCATATCGGTATCTCCAGTGATTGAAGTAATCCACCCGATCGTTGATGTGCAATCTTCAATTGCTGACAGACCAAACATTTCCTGACAAAGTCAACAATCTCCCGTTTCATATTGCTCCACCAATAATACTTCCGCCGATCCTGGTACATCTTAGTACCCCGTGGATGAACGGAATAAAGGCTTTGATGAGCCTCCTTCAAAATCTTTGTTTTCAGCACCTCATCATTGGGTACACAAATTCGATTCTGGAATCGCAGTAATCCGTCTTCATGAATCACAAACCCCGCTGTTGTTCCCTTCTGAGCTTCTTCTCTCAGCTTTTGAAATGCAGCATCAGCCAATTGTGCTTGAGCTATCTCCTCGTAGAGGTTTAAGCACACTTGCATTTCAGAGAGTCTTTCATTTGCTGTCCCAGCACGAAAGCCGATTCCATCTTACGAAACTCATCAACTAGCACATCCTGAGTAATCCCCATCATATGCAAGTTCCCGTACGTACCCCGAACTTTTGTGCTTAGAGCATCAGCCACCACATTCCCCTTTCCTGGATGATACTGAATATCTACATCATACTCTTTCAGCAACTCCAGCCATCTTCGTTGCCTCATCTTCAACTCCTTTTGAGTAAAGATGTATTTCAGGCTCTTGTGGTCGGTGAAGATTTTGCAAGACACACCATAGAGGTAATACCTCCAAATCTTAATTGCAAACACCACCACGGTGAACTCCAAATCATGTATCAGGTAATTTAGCTCGTATGGTTTCAATTGCCTCGATGCATAAGCTATCACCTTTCCGTGTTGCATGAGCATACACCCAAGTCCTTGCTTGGACGCATTGCTGCACACACAGAACCCTTCTTCATCGGAGGGAAGTGTAAGCACCGAAGCTGAGGTAAGACGTCTCTTGAGTTCTTGAAACGCTTTCTCACAGCTCTCCGACCAAACAAACTTCGTATTCTTTCTCGTAAGACTAGTCAAAGGCATGGCTATCTTTGAGAAATCCTCCACAAACCGACGAAAGTAACTTGCCAATCCCAGAAACCTTCTGATCCCTGTCATACTTGTAGGCCTAGCCCACTCCAAAACCGCTTTGATCTTTTTCGGATCGACCTTGATACCTTCTACCAAGATCACATGTCCCAAGAAGGCAGTCTCTTCCAGTCAAAACTCGCACTTCTTGAGTTTCCCATAAAGCTGATTTTCTCTAAGGGTTTGCAGGGCAGTTCGAAGGTGATTCTCGTGAGCTTATAGAGTTTTGAAGTAGATTAAGATATCATCGACAATGAACTGATCAATATAGAATTTAAAGACCCTATTCATCAAATCCATGAACGCAGCAGGCGCATTACTGAGTCCGAAAGGCATGACAACGAACTCATAATGATCATACCGCGTTCGGAAAGGTGTTTTTGGAATGTCTGTGGATTTGATACGTAGTTGATTATTCCAGAGCACAGGTCTATCTTGGAGTAAACCTTTGCCCCTTGCAACTGATCAAAGAGATTATCAATACGTGGCAGTTGATATCGATTTTTGATGGTGATTTTATTCAACTCCCGGTAACTATGCACAACCTCATGCTCCCGTCTTTCTTCTTGACAAAGAGCACAGGTGCGCCCTAAGGTGAGACACTTGGTCGGATGTACCCCTTCTCGAGCAAATCCTCCAACTGAATCTTTAATTCCTTAAACTCTACCGAAGCCATACGGTAAGGTGCCTTAGATATAGGGTTTGCATCTGGTATTAGTTCAATAGAGAAGGCAAATTCTCTACTGGGTGGCATTCCCGGAATTTCAACCGGAAACACGTCAGGGTATTCACACACAACTGGGATTTCTGACACCCCTTTCTCTTCCACGACAAGGACCTCTATGTGACACAAGTACCACTGACAACCCTTCCTCAGAAGCTTGCTCGCCATCAAAGCAGATACGATTGTCACTTCAGGTTTCGATCCTTTGTTGACGGTGCGCGGTGTGCCTCAAATCGGTATTTCTTCACCGCGTGTGTTATCCCCTTTACGCGTTGCTTCTCCGTGTGATATCCGCGTGCTGCTCAGTATAAAAGAGGATTGATGGAGGAGGAGAAGGGACGTAGAGCCAAAGAGAAGCAAGAAGGGGGAAGAGAACCGGGCAGAGGCAAGGTAGAAGAAAGAAAAGGGGAATTGGGAAAGTGAAGGAGTGAGTGGGAGAAAGGGATAAAGGAGAAAACCACTATTCACATATACATACAAAAATACAATGAGGGTTTAAGGGATTTGTTTAGAGATTATTATCTCTATCCCTTATTGTGAGATTCTCAATATTTTGAGTGTATTCTCTTTTGTATTTCTTTTTGGTTAGTGTATTTTTCGTCGTCGACGACCGCCCGTGGTTTTTCCCGAAAGGGTTTCCACGTAAAAATCTTTGTTTCATTATTTTTGCACACTTATTATTGTTTGTGTTTATTATTAACCGACCCGTTCGTAACATCCTTCCCCGTGGCAGACAAGCTTTTCCACCGCTAGGACTAGTGACTCGAAGTAACTTCTTGTCACAATCTATGATAGCCTTATATGTTTGTAGCCATGACATCCCCAGAATTGCATCAAAATCCCTCAAATCAAACACTACAAGATCTATGGGAAAATTTTCACCTCTTATCTCAACTGAAGCATCATACACTATTTGTCTGCATCCCACAATATCTTCTATAGGCAACCCGATGTATAGCACGTTAGATATGGGTTTCGCCCCAATGCTATGCTTCTACATGCGCGTGATCGCATGTACGGATGGTTCTCGGTACGAGCCCAAAACCCTTTTTATATGTTATCTCTAATTTTATTTCAAGGAAAGATTTGACAACAAAAGATTGAGTTGCACCAGTATCAAAGAACACACGAGCAAAACGAAAGAGAAGTTGAAGGTTATCGGTCACTGCAGCTCCGTCTTGCTGCGCCTCCTGGGGATTCATTGAATACACCCTTTCTGGTGGGGGTCTGGGCTGGTTCCCAGCTGGTCTCAACGCTTGTGCTCCGGACTGACCTGTGGCTGCAGGCCCTTCGCTGCGTTCCTAACCCTGTTGCCTCCTTGAAAGCAAAACTGGCTTCTGTGACCCTTCCTCCCGCAAGTGAAGCAGGTTACCGGATCAGCTTGGCATTTTTGGAAAACATGCCTTGTCTTGCCACAGTTATAGCAGACCACCTCAGCTATAAACTGGTTTCGGTTACTGAGTTCCCCCCTCTGGGTTTGCCCCTGACCGCTTCGCTGTCCATACTGTGGGTTGGTGGTACGTCCCGGCTGGTTTCCCGCTTCCTGTGCCACATTCGCTGAGCTGGCTGAAGGTTCGCCTTGGTAGGTCTTCTGGGGTGCACCAGGGTGTCGGAATCCGCCGGACTTGCCCGCTTTGATGTCCTCCCGCTTGTGCTTCTTTTCTGCTAAAATTGAATCCTTTTCATTGTAAGACCGCTCCAAGTTCACAGCCTTGTCATACATTTACTGATAAGATACAAACGTATGACTCATCAGACTATTTTTTAGCCTCCAATTGAGACCCTTCAAAAACTTCCTCTTCTTCTCGGCCTCCGTACTATAGAACGAAGGCACAAACTGCAGCAGTGTTATAAACCTTGAAGCGCACTCAGCAACACTTCTGTTTCCTTGAACCAGGAATGTAAACTCATCTCGCATTTCGTCCCTCAAGGACTCTGGATAGAACTTATCGCGGATCAACTCTTTGAACTCCTCCCAGCCAAAGGTAGGAAGTTCTGCACGCTCTGTGATCGTGCTCCACCAGTTGTTAGCATCCCCCTCGAGGAAATATACCTCGAAGTGAGCCTTCATATTCTCTGGCCAGGCAATGAGGTTGAAAAACTTCTCGAGGTCGCCGATCCAGTTCTCAAGAACAATTGGATCGTCACCTCCGACATACCGGTTTGGGCGGTGTACGTGAAACTGGCGGAAGTGCCTTGCCCTGTCGGGCTCAGCAGGTTCCGCTGCTCCTCTCTTTAGCCTAACGAGTTCCTCCATCATCAACACCATAGGATCAGATGGTGGCTGCATCGGGGGTTGATTCCCAACAGAAGAGATGCTGATTCTTTCCTGCACCGTAGGGTTCTGGGCTTGCGCACTAGCCACCAAGGGATAGTGTGACTCTGATGAGCCCTCGGATTAAATGGTTGCGTTCACAGTATGAGCCATTGTCCTATACATTAGACATTTGCACAAAGAAGATGTCATTTCAATTTGTTTT
>JAOVYX010001860.1:0-12279 GCA_035668315.1 Drosera spatulata | reverse complement strand
CAAGGTTGGTCCATCGCATAGAATTGATAGAGTAGGCTTGAAAGTAGATGCAGCAGACATCAGTTTCGCCCTACAGGCTTAGTCCGATACCCAAAATAGACTACTCTAGCATCCTTCTCAAGATTAACATAGTATTAACTTAATTTTTGTGCTCTGTTTTCATGAACCTGGGAGTTCGTTTTTTCAGGAAATGTCTTTCATAATCAATTTTGAACTCTTATACTCTGAGATTATGGTTCATTGACTAGCAGCTTTAGTTGCAGAATAGATAAAAGGTATGATCACTCGTACTTTCTCCCTCATTTCATTCTAGGAATTGTGACAATGAGTTTTCTCTTTTTGTATTACGTTGTCTACGTTGATCAACCATTTTGTCGTTGTCAATGCAGGTATCCGATCCTCACCTAGCCGAACAGTTTTGAAGCATATCTTGCATTCTTTGCAAATAAAGGATGGCTTTGCTAAAGGTCCCAATTTATCTGTTCTGTCGGAATCATTGAGACGTATGGATGAAGTTCCCATGTTTCGTGTTGTTATTATACGTGTTTGTACTGAGGTTGGCGAAGAAGATAATATCGTGATACATACAGTTTACGGCTAAGCTAGTTCAGTTGATGTAACCCAAATGGGGATGTAAGTCGAGAGTTCTATTTGGAAAAAACTGGTTGGAAGAAAATTTTTCACTACAGATAAGCGAATTTGTTTCTGCCCATTAACAATGGTAAAGGAGTATTCTTATTTAACCATTTCAAAGAAGTTCTTTTGATCTTAAAATCTAACCAGAGCATCCATAACAACAGCGGGGATAGCTCAGTTGGGAGAGCGTCAGACTGAAGATCTGAAGGTCGCGTGTTCGATCCACGCTCACCGCATTAATTTTTTTTTGTTTTATTTATTATCTGATTATTTTTTGTTTTTGAGTTAGTTTCCCTAATCATCAATTTATTGTAAAAAATTATTTATTTTCTTATATAATCGGTGAAAGTTAGATTTGAAATTTTAGCTATTGTTAATCATATGATCCTTAAAGATTGAGCACACACCATAAATATAAATAGATAATTTATGTGCACATCTCAACACAAATACGTCAATATTTATAACAATCTATCTTATTCTGAACCTTTTCTTCAACACAATCGCTGCTCATTTGATATTTTCTCATCTGCTCTCCGTTCTGTGTGAAACAAGCAAACACTACGCCCTGATGTGTACATCAACGACAAAGTTCGCCATAGATTTTCGACACAATGTGATCCTGAAAAGTCTATCACCCTTGCTCTCTTATCCGTTTGAGATCAGATTTCTTAGACAACAGTCGAAAAATCTTCTGTTTCAAGTCAGTTCAACTTGCCGCAGCATGTTGCATCGTCGCAGAGTATGTTTACTGATCTATGGCGCATTGCAGTTGTTTTGATATTTGATTAGTTACCTTATGACGAAACTGTTTTTGTACAAAATTAAAACATGTTTGTTTAGTCCAAGCCATGTTAGTGGAGTATGATGATGTTGTGCAACATTAATCGTGTTTCGAGCTTGGGATATCCAGGCTGTTTCCTCAGGCTATAAATGTAGAGTCCTTCATTCGACAGTAGAGTTAATGGTAGGACTTAATTCTATCATGTTAACATATTGGTACATTGGAAATCTGATACCTCAACATGTTATTTGGTTATGTTTTGAAGATTTTTCTTGATGATTAATCCCTACAAAAAATTGCAGGTGGAAATCGGAGTAAAAACCACAGATAGCCTTTTTGAAGAACAACGTAAGTTTTCATCGAGCAGGATATTTACATTTGGTCATATTTGAGTTCTGGAGGTCTTTCGTCAGAATGGTTTATTGATGTCATGTTATGATTTTTGATGTTCTATTACTTCTTCTTTTTTTTTTTTGGTAATCTGATGTTCTATTACTGGTACTGCATCTTATGAAACTGGACGCTGTTTCAGATTGGTCGAAGACTACCGTGTGAAGTTCCAGTTGCAAAAGGAATGTCATTTTGGCTATCGTTTACTCCTTGTCGGAAATCCACCTATCGTTGGATCCTGGGATCCCACTAAAGCGATACCGTTGAACTGGTCAGATGGCAACATATGGTTTGTTGAACTGGTAAGTATCTGTCCCTGAAAGACTACCTCTTGCGGCTCGCATTCTATTACATTCAAAACTTAACTCTAGTATGGACTCACCACTCGGCATGGGAAAATTTTCCTTTTAATTGTTTGCTGATAATGTTGAATCAGGACATTCCTGTTAACAAGTGCATCAGATACAAGTTCCTGCTTCAAACGAGTGATGGCGAGCTGTCCTGGCAAGCAGGACCGGATAGGTTTTTCCACCCATGGGATGCCAAGAACACCATGGTTATTAACGAAGACTGGAAAGATGCTGAAGCAACGAGAATAAACAAGGATCCAACAGTCAGTCACGAACTGCTAGATGATGCAAACAACTCTACTGGTTTGAATGAAGCTATTTACCATGATAAGAAACAGATTTCAAAGGCAACTAGTCATCTTAACGCTATGGTTGTTGACACGATTGGATACACAAAACATACCCCATTGGGGAACCGTAAAGGACCGTTGAATAAGAAAGGTGTAGCTTCTGATAAAAAAAGGGACTAAATCATCCGATAAAAGCAAGAAAATGAGAATCACGAAACACAAGTTTCAGAAGAAGAAAGCACCACCAGCAATAGAAGCTCATGATAGAACTCATACTGACATCGAGAGCTCTGTTGGCGTGGAAGACGAAAACAGCATGCTGCTTGTGGACGAAGAAGGTCCAGTGCTTGTCCCAGGCTTGAATACACAGATCTCATCGGTTGGACAAGCACTGACCATCTTATGTGGCTTATAATCAGATCATGGCACAGGCACGCCGTTGGCAGTGCAAAGATCTTCAATCTCAGTGATGAGATTGGACGAGTACATTATTTTTCTTAGTCTTCATGAATTTTCCTTATTCCATTATTGATTCACAGTGGAATCCAGTCATATACATACATGTCGTGATTTTGTACATTATAACGCTTGCCCTTTCTGGGTGATACATGACTCCAGAAATTGCATGCTGACATAAAAAAGTCGTATGCAGCCGCTCAGTTCTGAGCGGCTATAGTAGATTTCCATTCCTGTTTGAATATCGATGTGCACCAAGCGTTTACAATAGTTTACTCGTGTGCTTGATATGGACGCGAACGCTTCTGTAATTTAACTGTCGTCTCGTCCGCCAAAGCGTCGATCCCTCAGCTGATACGACCTCAACGCCTCGATAAAGTCCTCCTCCCCAAAATCAGGCCACAGTCTGCTCACGAAGAACATTTCAGTATACGCTAATTGCCACAACAAGAAGTTGCTGACTCTAAGTTCGCCACTAGTTCTTATCAGAAGATCAGGATAGGGGAACTCAGTGCACTTAGTCTCTAGCTCTTGTTCAATCAGTGTCTCATCGATGTCTTCAGGCTCAATAATCCCGGCCTTTGCTTTCTGGGCTATGCTCTTGCACGCTTGAATGATGTCATACTTCCCGCTATAGCTGAGAGCAACGATCAGCTGAAGGCGTTTGTTGTCCTTCGTCGTCTCCTCAGCTTGAGCAATGAAACCTCTTAGGCTTGGAGATAGCTTTGAGGAATCTCCAATCACCGATATTCGGATGCCTTCTCTGTCCAAAATCAAATCATTCAGCACCAAGAATGTCATCATCAACAATGATATTGACACAGAGAAAGCCAATATCATAAAAACCATAGAACAGAAATTTTAGCCACAAATCCTGTGATAGCAACCATAAAACTGTGCTATGATAAAGAAAAGAAACAGAGAAATGTCCATTCGAAATTCTCGATTTTTCCTCCAGATCTCTTCATTTTGGTGGTTGAAGCCGCGGATTACTAAGATGACAAAAGCCGAAAGGGACTTGACACAATCATGTTTCTGTGGCGAATTGAGTTTTTACTGACTCAAGAAAATCTATTGAAGTAGTGGTTCTCATCATCGCCATTGCCAAACACGATAGTTATCAAACCACGGCACAAGCATGAGAACCCGACCACGCAATGCAGGTCATCAGTGCTTCCCTCAAAAAGATTCATAATCAGACTCCATATCTGACGAGATAAATCATCGCCAGGTTTTCTCATAAACAAGTTTGACCACTTCCTCGAGCAGAAAATACCCCTTAAGCTCTCGATGTGATTTCCAACAAACGATGCCATACATCACGACTAACTCAGGCTCAAATTCGAGTGGCATGTACAATAAGAGAAACTAGTTAAGCTCATCATCACATACCTCATGAAGGTCCCCATCTGTGCTTGAATCTCTTTCTCAAACAACCTCATCAGAAAATCAACTTCCACCTGCAAACCCGAACAACAACATCAAACAAAGAAACCGCCCAAATCCAAATTCCAGGACAATAAACTTAACAATAGAAATTCTATTGCTGTCAAGTGTCAACACCTATAACCAATTAACAACAGCAATATATGTTACCCTCCTTCTAAAGAATCGTGATGCTTTCCGATCCCAACAGTCGTTTCTTAAGGCTTCTATCTGGCCGGAATTTTAAGCCAGGCTCATAAGAAATTTTCTTACTCAGATGACTATTCGCCAAAAGTGCTTATAAGCTGCTTATGAATATTTCAAGTGCTTATTTGCTTATTTTCATAAGCTAGAATATGCACATAACTCATGATTTTGAGTATTGCGTTTAATAATAGTTTGACCTGGTATGACCGACAGTTCAAATTGTTTCAAGTCCATAAACACCAGTTGTTTTTTCCCCAGACAAACCAAATGGTTCTTAGTAAAACTCTCCCTAAAATCAACAGCTTGAAGAAACTGTACAGTGCGCTTAAAAGAAAACACAATAATCCTCTCACGTCTAGTACTTGCAGGACTCCATTATCTATCAACATAACCACACCTTGCTACTGATAAAATACAACAACCCGGATAATAACGTCATCACGTCATGACTCATGATACGACTCGTTATCTTCTAAAAGTATTTGTGGCAGTTTTACCTTAGGTCTGATCCAGTTATCATACGAGAACGCGAACACGCTCAAAACCCTTATCCCAAACCTAACACACGATTCCACCATCTCCTTCAACGCCCTCGCACCCGCCCCGTGCCCAGCCGCCGCCACCAGGCCTCTCTTCCTAGCCCACCTCACGTTCCCGTCCATTATCACCGCCACGTGTCGCGGCATCGCCTCTCGCCTCAACCCCGCCGGCAACTCCACCACTTGCTTCCCATCGGCGACACCGGCGGCGGTGGAGGCAGTGGATGAGAGGACTTTGATGGGGAAACGAGAGGTCCGGCGAGGAGGAAGGGGTAGTGAGGGGAGGGGGAGAGTGGTGGTGGTGGTGAACATCGGCGGCGCTGGTCGCCGGAGACTGGGCGGTGATGTGGGTGTGTGAGTGTTGGGGGTCTGGGGATTTTAGTGGTGATGATCCGGGGGTTTTAAAATGTGTAAGACGAGGGGAAGTGGAGTCCTTCTCTCTCAATTTATTTAAGATTTTTTTTTTCATCAATCTTAATTTATTTATAATTTATCGAGAAAAATATACGTGAACATTTTGAATTATCCATATTTGATGTATTGATCCTTTCAATTTCGATAATAGACATTCAATCTTTTAAATTGTGAAAAAAAATCTGATTTTTCATATATGACCTTTCTATGAATAAACATTTTTTTAAGCACAAAATCCCCCTCAAAATGAGATATGTGTTTATTTTCAAATTTGAAGAGACCATGTATTAAAACTCTAAATTTCAGGAGATTTAAGCGTTATTTTCGCTAATTTATTGGACAATCAATCTATATTTACATAATCAAACTATTTCATCATTTTTTTTCTTTTTTTTTTCTTTTTCTCTTAAACCCGATTATCTTTTACTATCACTAAAAAAATATCTTTATTTTATCAATTTTCATAAAAATTCAACGGACACAAAAAATTACGTGTCGGAATTAAACAATTATAATTAAAACAAAACGAAAATAATAATTAAAGAGGAATTATTTGATTGATTGGTGCGAAACTTTTTGTTTGGCCCGCTTTGGGAAGCTAAGTTGTCACTCGTAACGTAACCTTTGGAAAACATATGGTTCAAGATAAAGGGATACCCAATTTACCAAAGGATCCTCAAGTTCGTTTTCAAAAGACAATTCTTAGAGCATCCATATTGATTGTTTGTCAAAAAATTCAGAAAAACTCAATTGCAAATAAATCTAACAAATGGAATCCTAATTGTCCTCTAAGCACATTTGTGCTGATTAAATTAGGACTCGATCTCGTTCCAACAATGACATTCAGAAACAGATGCCCCGAGAACAAGACACTGCAATTCAACTCCTGCCGGCAGCATAAAAAATCACCTCATAGGCAAAAAGAATGAATATCATCAGTCTCCTAAGAGATCGACACCAAGCGGATTCGGAGAGGAACCGGGAAAATCCGTTCTTATTCCGTTAATTCTATCCATCCTTTGTCTCTGTTTCGAACGAATCAAAATTCCCCCGTTCCGTTTGTACCCCGCATGATTTCTACCTCGATTCGCATCCGTCAATTATTCCGTCAATCCGTTCCATATAACTAAAATCCACTCCGTATCCCGTTAATACGATCCGTCACTCCGTCATTTTTAAAGGCTCTTCTTTTATGAATAATTTTTTAATATTATAAGGGAAAATGAAGTGTGTGTCATGACATAAACGTGTCTAATAATTAATAAACGGTAGATTAAAACATCAAAAATGAATGGTTGAGATCAAAACATAGTTTTCTAATCTAAACCCTTCATTTGAGTTGTTTTAATCCCAAACGTTCATTTGTTATTAGACACATCTATGTCATGACACACATTTTCTAAACCCATGAAAAAAAATTGAAAACATGAACTAATGGAATAAAAATAAGAGAAATCTTCCAAAAGCTACAATTTTTTTTTAAATTCCGAACTCATACAACACGAGAAAATAATTCTCAAAACATACACCCTCTCCATCACCGACTTCCTTCTTCCTTTTCAACTTCCTCCTCCATTTGCTCTTCATTATCACACTCTCCGTCCTCATCCTCACCCACGGCAATAATAAACTCCTCTTCGATTGGGGACAAATTCAGCTGAATCTCAATCCGATCACAACGATTGTTGAGATTTAAATCATGAATCGAGGGGGAAGATTAGATTAAGGAGTTGTCTAGTTAGACATATGTGATTGCAATCACTTAGATATGATCGAGTTCAAGAGTGACATCAAATAAGCAAAAAAATAAAATGCAATCAACGAAATTCGATCTTGAGACTTGGTGGATTTCGAACCATGGAGAACGACGAGGCATAAAACAAGCGTCTTATTTAGCAAAATTGGCGTACTGTTTCGTTGACGCACTCTTTCATTTGTACTGACGTACTTTTTTGAAATAGAGGGCCAAGTATAAAGAATCAATGCGCCTGAAACAGGACGCCAACTTTAAGGAAACAGGGCGCAAAGTATAAAGAAACAGTGCGCCAAGCATAAAAAATCACGATGAAGAAACAATGCGACAATGTTGATCACGATGAAGAATAAGATGATGATCACGATGAAGATGATGATCAAGAACAAAATTATACAATATAATTCTCACCGATTTCGAATGTGAAATCTCAATGAAAAGATCCAATTTAATGAAACACAATGAAAAAGGAGACGGTTATGGGGAGCGACGGGTTTGTTTTAGGAAAAATTCAAATTGAATCAAAGGAAAATTATTTATGCGGGTTGTATGTTATGGTTAATATTTTGAAAAAGGTATATCCTAGGATAATTTTTTGTAAAAATAATAAAAAGTTATCTAATTCTATCTTGGAAAACGAAAACCAAATGCGACAAATTATGATCAAAACTATGCATCCATCAAATATGCATATGGCAACAAAAAAAAAAAAAAAACAGAGATATTTGTCAATTAGAGTCTTGATCCGACCACGATACAAACTAACAACCAACTAAGTTCAATAAACATTTTTATATCATAAACAAAACTTATAACTCATATTTGTTCAAATGAGGAGCTCGTATTCTCTTCGACAGCAACTTTTCTTAAGCATCTAGCCATGAAAAAAGTTAGGTGTTTATTATCAAAAAGTGATCGTTTTCAGTCTTAATTATTGAAAGGTGATACACAACCTTTTAATTTATCAATTGGTTCTTTTTTTTCAAAAAGAAAAATCATCTTTCACCTTTTACGCTTTCTATATCATATCGCAATATTCGTCGCCCTTTCTTGATATAATTTTGTCTATTTTGATTTAAAAGTTGAATCCTGATTGTCTTCTATATATAAATATCAAATTTCATCTTACATCAACTCCACCATCTCTAATCACGATCACCACCAACGACAATCATCTTCTCGTAGTCACCACCATTGAACACCATTGTCATCACTCATTCTCACCAATATTATCAATACCATCTTGGAAATCACCTTCAACAGCAATGAATATCATCGTCATCGTTGTTGAAAACCACCGTCTCATTCTTTTTCCTCTTCCGTTCACGAATTATCAAGTGGGCTTCACATCTCCGTCAATTTGTGATATTAAAAAGCGATCTGTATGGGATGGTTAATAATTTTCACATATTTGTCATCTGGGGGATGTTGATGGATTAAGATCTATAAAGATCATATTCTTTTGATGCCCTGAAGCACCATCAAGGAACAGTACGTTACTTTATGGGGGATTATGACATATTCTCTGATTGCAAAAGGCACGCGACGCACTATTTAATCCCTTCGACGCACTATTTGTGGGGGATTACGTCATTTACGGTTTTGGGCTTTATTTTTTGTAGCAGTACGCTTTCTGTTACAACAACCGATCTCAAACAGTATGTCGAGAAATCAATGGTGGCACGACGATGGTCATAAGGCCCATGGATTGGGGTGATGGTGTTCTATCTTGAACGCACTGTTTTATTTCTACGGGTATGTGCACTGTTTATATGATTTTGAGTATGATGATCGTGGTGACGGATTGAGGTAATGGTGTTGGATTGTGATTGCACTGTTTCAAACAGTGCCTTCGTGATATCGTTAATAGGAGCACTGAACGACCATATAAACGCATTGTTCATGATACACGACGACGAGGCGACGACAATGTGTTACATGATCAAAATAGTTAGGATTAAAATATTATATTTTTATTGTAAAATAGATATGTTTCCATATATTACTAGATATGATTAGATATTAAATTTTTCAAATATGTTTAAAAAGTCAAATTATTACATTAATTATGATTGCGAAATAATTGATAAAAAAAACTTGACTATAACTAATTGATAAATAGTTAAAAAAAAGAAACCAAATGATAATTCTCTCAAAAAATTACTTGTTTGAGTTACATGTTTAATTTTTTTTAAAAAAAACAAAGAATGCTACTTATTTGAGCTTCATTTTTATCCATGAAAAAGATATTATTATACTCAATGTTACTTACACAATCTTTAACAATAAAAAAAAATACTTACAAATATATATATTACAGATTATAAAACATAGGGAATAACATATTTTGCATCGGTCAAATGTTATCTCACATCCCGTGAATTTTCATCATATCGCCTTGATACTCCATGGATTTTCATCATCCCGTTCCGTTTCGTCCCGTTATTTTCACGGAATGAATCAATCCGTGCCCTGGCTTGATCAACACTGGACAGACCCCGCTCCGGCGGATTAAAATTTCCATCCCTATGGACCTAAACATAAATTAATATGTATGTAACGTCAAGCTCAACACCCAGCCGCAAATGAAATCCGATAAATGCATTAAAACTCGAGCAAATCAGAGGAATCCAACTATTTGATAAGTTCGACATAAAAAATTAATCCAAGAAAAAACAATGAAATCCAACAAATCGAGTCGAACAGAGTTAAATATAACGAAGCGGAAAATACCAATGAAACGAAAGAAACCTATTTAATCAAACCCGTTAAATCCGACTTATAGCACAATTCTATTCTCAGTCCACTCTGACATACTCTAGCAAGGTCCAATCCAATACGGCAAATTTTTAAAATTTTTAACAATTGTGTCATGCGACATGGATCGGACAAATCTAGATAAATTTGTTCAAATTGGGTCAAATGTAACATATCAAGTGTATCCTATAAAGCTGGCCAAGGCTATAAAGACAACTCATAACAAGCGAATATAAGCAGCAAACCGGTTTCAAAAAATTCCAGCAAAATATGTATGCTTATGCTGGATTCTGAGGCTCCATAAAAAAAGTAACCATAGCCATAACAAAGCAGTAAACCAACAATCAAAATTAAATGCCCCCCATAGCAAGAGACTACTACTATATCCATAGCCATATGTATGATCAAATTGACTCGTAACCAAAGCATGAATACAATCATACCAAGAATACCACTCATCTGCATAAACATATATAACAACAGGTTTAACTTGTGCCGAACACACAGAATACCACTAATCAATCGGGGCATATCAGAAGAGTTTAACCGTCCGATCCAACAAGCCCAACAAATAATAAATAAAAAACCTTCAAAACACAATCAAATCCAAGTGGCACCGGACCAATTGCTGATTGTATGAGGCTGCGAAAACATAAACCTTACTATAATAAAAGTGTTGTCGAAGAGAGATGTGCATGTACGCAACACACAACATCATGAGCAACCTGGAGAAAACCATCAACACAATCTCAACCAATCAGTTCTAATCTAAACCGAGCATGCAAAATTCAACATTGACCACAAGTGAAGTAAACTCAGGACTTGAGCTCCTTATTTGACAACAGCATACAAACTTAACTTGCTTTGGTCATACTAATAAGAACAATTTGATTTGGAGAACTGGACAACCAACACAGCATTGACCAAGTTCTTGCGAGATTTATAATCGAAATTTGAAGTGTCAGGTGTTCCCATATTGTCCAACTATCATCATTGTCAACACAAACCAATAAAAAAAAGGTTCGATCCAACCTCAAAAACAGATGTCTAAAGACCCACAGTTAAGCATAGCCCGCAATCAAGCAACAGTGCTCTCTTACGTGAAGAGTATGGTGTATGTATACTAAATATGAAATGCCTCTACATGCTAAAAAAATTCACAAAGGATGAGTACGTCGGGAGCATTTCGTTTGCCAGCTCCCTAGCTAGACATAGTAGTAGTTCGTCTAACCGTGACCCTAATAAAGATACCATCCCATGAAAGTGAACATAGGCTCATTGGGTGTGCAGCGTTGCTCATGGCTCTTAAAAGCAAACAGTTGCGGAAAACCTAATCTTTTAATGAACCCTTGGATGCCTTAATGTCGAGGAACTATTATTATTACCCCTAGCCGTGATCAATTCCCTATATATGCCAAGCATAAATATATCATCTAGCCTCATATGCATAACAAAATCCCACGAAACGAAAGACGAACGAGGCGAGTTCGGGAATAATGCCATGCCTAGCGTGCACAACTGGCCTCGACGAGCGTCCCGGCATCTTGCTCGAGCCACGAGGGCAAAGTCAGTTGATAACCTGTCTTCCTTTTGAAAAACATTGAACTTGATTTTTTCAAGGTTAAATAAATTATTGACGATATCGAGTCGTTGATTAAAATTTTGGTTAGCTTTTTATAAGGAGAACATTGAAATAAGAAAACGATCATGTTGGAATCAATCTGAAATATGACTCGATGAAATCATTAGAGTTATGAGTAAGAACATTAAAATGGTTTGAAAATAATTCCCTTTCACTACAAGTATCGTGAACTACAATTTCAAATTATCACCACTTCACCATGTTTGAGATCTTACTATTATATTTTGTTGAGAGAAAAGTGTTGTAAAGACGCGATAAACTTATATTACTACCCTGATATTGTGTTTGGATGGATGGAACGAGGGAAAGAATGGAATGACTCATTAGGCCGGAATGAAAAAAAAGCTGTTTGCTTTGTCATTCATAGGGAATACCTCATTCCTTATATCATTCCATTCCTTTCCTTTTGTTGATTTCATTCCTTACCATTGGAAAGGAATAGGCCATTGAGGACGAAAAGGAATGGAAATAAATCGAGAAATAAAACTAAGGGAAATTTCCCAAAAATTGCACAAAAAAATAATAAAATACCTAACTCATATAATGTGTGAAAATAATTCCCTTTCACTATAATTATCGTGAACTATAATTTCAAGTCATCACCACTTCACCTTCGTCGTTGATCCCCCCCCCCCC
>JAOVYX010001858.1:0-12279 GCA_035668315.1 Drosera spatulata | reverse complement strand
AAAGTGAGATGGTTCAAGAGTCTCCAACAACATCTGAACCAATCTGTTCTGACACTCAACACGTAGTGATTCCTGAGCCAGTCCCACTTAGAGAATCCAAAAGAAAACGAATACCTAAGAGTTTCGGTGAGGACTTTATAACTTACCATGTGGAGGAGGATTCATCATCGTATAAGGAAGCAATGAGATCACGTAACTCCTTGTTATGGGCATAAGCCACTGAGGATGAAATGAATTCTCTACTCCATACCAAAACTTGGAAGCTAGTCGATTTGCCAAAAGGGGCTAAGGCTGTAGGCTACAAGTGGGTCTTGAAGAAGAAACTTAATCCTGACGGATCAGTGGCCAAGTATAAAGCATGTTTAGTAGTTAAAGGTTTCACCCAAGTCAGTGGGATTGATTACTTTGATATCTACTCACCGGTCTGTCATATGGCTACGATAAGGATTCTTCTTGTTTTGGCGTCTATTGAGCGCTATGTGATACATCAAATGGATGTAAAAACAGCCTTTTTAAATGGAGAGCTTACGGAAGAGATCTACATGAACCAACCTGAGGGGTTTGTCATGGAAGGTCAAGAGAAAAAGGTTTGTAAGTTAAATAAATCTTTATATGGTTTAAAACAAGCACCTAAGTTATGGCACCAAAAGTTTGATAAGACGATAAAGAGATGTGGTTTTAAGTCAAGTGACTCTGATAGATGTCTCTATTATCGTTTTCACTCAAACAAGATAGCCCTAGTGTGTTTGTATGTGGATGACATGCTTATTCTTGGTTCTGATCTCACAGTAGTTAGAGACATTAAAGAAACCTTGATAAAAGAAATTGACATGAAAGATATAGGTGTCGTACATACTATACTTGGAATGAAAGTAAGTCTTGGAGGGCAATGGTTGATTACCCTTAGGCAAACTCAATACATTGAAAAACTACTTTCAGAATGGGGATACGGTGAATGTAAGCCGTTTGAGACACCATATGACTATAATAAACAATTAACACCTAATGATGGTGTAACCGTAAATCAACTAGAGTATTCTAGATTGATTGATAGTCTCATGTATTTGATGACTTGCACTAGACCTGACATACCTTACACGGTAGGCATGTTAGCTAGATTCACTAGTAATTCGGGAAAATCCCATTGGGATGCCCTGTCGAGGTTGATGAGATACCTAAGAGGTACTCAAAGTTATGCCCCCACTTATAGAGGTTATCCTTCAACTGTGGAAGGACATTCTGATGAATCTTGGTGCTCTGAAGTGGGTGATAGCAAGTCAACTACTGCATATATTTTCACACTACGTGGAGCTGCTATAGTGTGAAAGTCAAAGAGGCAAACATATATTGCTTTGTCATCTATGAAATCAGAATTGTATGCTCTAGCTTCAACCGCTGATGAAGTAGAATGGCTAAGAGATCTGATCCTTGACATTCCAATGAGACACATTAAGGTCACAACCTTACCTATGTTTTGTGATAATCAAGTTGTAAAGACGATAGTCAATAACTCACTCTTTAATGGTAAGAGGAGGCATATTGGACTAAAACAGGCAATGCTGAATCATCTAATTGAACATGGAATTATCATTTTGATTTATGTAAAATCAAAGGATAATATGGCAGATGTCCTTACCAAAGGATTGACAAAAGACCGTACAATTAAAACTATGGAGGAGATGGGGTTAAAGATTACATAGGTAAGTCTTAAATCACCAATCTAGTTTTGAATTGTTCGGATCTCATCTAGCCTATATAAGCATTCGAATCAATTTGAGTATCCTTGATAGCTTAGTGTTAGTGTTGCGTATGAAATTCTGTGAAATCATTCCAAACTTGATGATGTAACAAATTTCATACAAGACATGACCATTGAGTTATTCCAAATGGATATGAGAATTGATTGATATGTTTCTCCGATGGTATGATGTCTTATTACCATTCCAAATTTGATGGTATGCACTTTACAATATGAATGCCATTTCAAATTCGATGATATTTCACAAATAGGTATTGTGCATTGACATTCTATCATTCCAAATGAAACATGAATTGGTTCTTGATAGAAGAAACCAATAGCTCAAGTTCTTTAATAAGAAACTTGATAATAATGCTTATTGTAATTTTATGGATTCTTGTTGTTTGAGCTAGATATTTATGAGTTTTTGAGTACTAAGTTCTTACTGTTAGAACTAGATACTTCATTGTATATTGTGCTAAGTTCGTTTTGGTAGAACTAGATATTTTATCTGTAATTTAGTGGTTGAATTCATTATTAATGAAATTCACATGTTTCAAATTACAGATGATGGCGTAAATGGAGGAGGTATCATATTTTATTTCGTGCAATAGATAGTTCATTCATTTTTTGAGACATCCTTTATTTTGTATGAGTTTAGCTTTGTCTAAAACTCTTTGAATGAATTTAGCTTCGTCTAAAACTCTTTGGCTGTATTGGAGTTTCTATTTACTTTCGGTCTAGTTGAATTTTCAAGTTTTCCTATTAAAGGTGCATGATTCCTTTTATTATTGTGAACATGTATGCTGGATATATCTGTTAGAGCTATATTGAAAAACTTAGGAGGAGATTGTTGAGGAATATTATGATTAATAATATATCCTTAAATATAAGTTCCTCAATATACGACATAAAAATAAGATCTGTGTTCGATAGATAGGGTATATTTTAATTGTATAAAAAATATCCTATTACTGTAAACCTAATCTTCTATAAATACTAGACTGGAGACAGCGGTATTGATATTGCAAACTAGATACCTTGGATGTTATATTTCAAACCTAGGATTTTCTCTCAATTGCTGGGAATATTACTACGATCACTGGTTCGAGCCTAGATATGAACAAGAAGGGTTTGGTCTGTTCCTGCCATTGGGGGATGCGCGGGCTATCAGGAAGGTCCCTAGACGTTTTGTAGACAGCGATGTTTATTATGATGAGTACTGTTACGATCATGGGGTTCGGGCCATGTAATTGTGATTTCAGAGATGAACAAAAATGGTTTGATCCACTGCTGCCATTGGGGGATCCGAGGAATACTAGGAAGGTACTGAGACGTTTTGTGGACGACGACCATGCTTATTATGATCATGCACGTTGTTCCGAGAAGCCTATAACACGGGTTGCTGTAGAGGTAGAATCTGATTCTGGTTTTAATCCTGTTTGGTTCGAGGATGAAGAGGGTACTGATCATTGGCTTGACGATGACTACTATTCCGATAATGGAATCCCGCCTAGTGATTGTGGTTCAAACGATGAATAAGAAGGGTTTGAGTCTGATATGGTTGGTTGTGGAACTCCTGATCAAGAGTTGGGGTTGGGTGTACAGGAGAATAACCGGCCTGTCGATGACTGTTACCATGATAACGGGATAAAGTCAGAATGTGATTCTAATGATGGGGATAAGGAGATAAAAGAAGAGAAGGGTTCAGAAAAGGATGTTACGGACAAATAATGCAGGATGCCTATGAGGGTTTCTACGGTTCGAGATTGGCCTCCTGATTGTGGACAATCCGCTGTTTGAACTGTAGACGATGAAGAGGAAGAAGAGGACTTTGTTGTTGCTGCGTCGAAAGATGAATCGACCGCTTCTGATTGTGAAGGGAACATGAAGGAGCATAGCGACAAAGGATTTGATGAAAAGAACGCCAGCGAGGACTGATCTTGATCTCCTTGAACTCGACCGCAATAGTTAGTGCTTTGACTAGACATCAACCATAGTTTCCATAGAAAGTGCGGGAGCTGTAGTGCTCGAGTATAATGTGACGGATTGTCTTAATCTTGTTCGTTATATGGTTGCTGAGCTGATTCAGTTTTTTTATGAAATTTGATTGAAACATTTTTGTACTTTAATAACAATGTCTCCTTCTGGTCTTTCAAATTTGCATTACATTGGAGATCCTACACTTAAAACAAAAACATTGAATTGTTACATATATATAAAAAAAATTCACTAATTTGCTTCAAAAAATAAGATGATCCTGTTTCAACTATCCCAATCAAGTACTGAACCTGTTTCCAGCATGAATACTAAGCAATTCCTGAAATGAAGAGAACCATACAATTGTCCTCAAAGACAACCAACAGTCAACAAATAAGATGAACTGGGTACTATCTGAGAACATATTGCACGAATAAGAGAATGAGAATACAAGACTTGCCTAAAACTTCTAAAGTGACATATTCGCTGAGAAAATGAACTTTATTGAAACTATCTATAAGATGAACAACCAGAGCTTCACAATGAGACAGACAGGAATTACCAAATTTGTGCCTGCATCCTCTCCATATCAATCATACTTGTGATGTACAAATAACATAAAAGAATCGTAAGACTTTTTTTGGAAGCGTGTACTCCTGTTCTGTACAGGTTATCACTCCTCTGAGGTAAAATAATAACATTCCATTAAGTGACTGATTCAGCAGCTTAACAACTGGTAATCTGATTGTGTTTAATCAGGGACAGAAAGAAAAAGAGAAAGAAAAAGAAGAACAAGGAAAAAGGATGTAGCCTACAGCATCTTGAGACTGAAGGGCTCTCGAGACTTAAGGTGTCAGAACAATCCAGTAATCTGTCTCGGGTGGCATGTATAAGAATTTCATCATTTAAGAATGTTCCTCTTCACCAATGTCAATTGTCTTTCTTTGTATATAACCTGAAGTCTGATATCAATCCAGTGGTTCGGACAAGCATATCATCCGTGGACAAATAAGTGTGAACTGAACTTACCAAAACCTGATACATCAGGTCATGGTAATTAAAACAAACCATCCTGGATATAGTGAATTCTAATGCCGTGCATGGCTATTAAGGCGTGGACACAGACACGATGGATACATGACATCAGGACTTAAAAATGTCGAATTCTAGTACCCATCAGTTGATTCAGTTTTGTATTAAATATGATCAAAAGGTTATGGTACTTTAATAACATTGTCTTCTGCTGGTCTTTCAAATTTAAGTTACATTGGTGTTCCTATAAGCAAAACATTTTATGGTCCTATAAACAACAGGAGTTTCTGAAAATTCACTTATTTGCTTCAGAAAATAAGAGGTTCTAGTCTACAACATATAACGCGAGCCTTTTAACCAGTTTCATCTGGTACAATTTAGCACTGAACTGGTTTTCATTGCCAACGACCAAACAATTCCTGAAATGAAGAGTATGATATGGCCAAGCAATTCCTGAGATGGGAAAATAAGAGGAACTGTGCAGTGGGTATTGAGCGTTTCATTTTCTTGAAGAAAGCCCTATTGAAAGCTTATTTACAAAGTATCTGAGGACCTTTCCAATATCGAACTATAATAATGCAGAACATATAGCATGAAGAAGAGGATGAGATTGTAAGGCTCGCATTGAAATGTGAAATTTAAAGTAAACTAGTTGGAACCATACAAGCTATTTTATCATGAAACATACATGATGAAATATCATCAGATTTCCTATGAGATCAGATTGAACAACAACAGGATTCAGAATGTAAACTTGCTACCAAAATCAGAATGTCAGCGCTGGTAATTCATGACGGCAAAGAGGACAACTGTTGTTACTATCCAGCCACGGACCGATGCACTCCCTATGGAACACATGAGGACAACCAAGCAATAACATGGAGCATTGCGCATCAAAACCCCCCATACATATCGAGCAATCGTCCTATTTTTTCTGTTCCACTTCCTTCGGCAAATCACAACCCAACGAAGCGTCCAAATTGGAGCACTTTCGCACTAGCTTCACATGGATATGTAATGACAAACCAACGGGAAGAATGCAACAGATAATCATCATCGCCCCCAACAGAAGATATGCATAGATCAAGTACATCATTCATCATACCCATCGCAGATTCCACACATACTTTGTTCTTCCTTAGCAAAGACAACAAATTCAACAGAGCGTAAGGCTCAGAGTGGTCACAGAACAGCGGAACATGATGAGTCGAAGGGAGACCCACGGTGGGAACGTCGAGGATTCGCGTCAGGATCAGCAGTTCACCATCGTTTCTCTCGAGTGGTAATACCTCGTGAAGGGGCTGGTGAAGGTGAATTGAAGGTTGAAGGTGGGCGAAGGCACCGCGGCAGTGTGCTCAGGGACAACAGGCTGGCTAATCGTGTACTCCGAAATCCACGATTTCTCCATCACTAGTATGTGAACAGCTGATCGTAAGTGTAACGTTTAAAGATTATCTGTTCAATATCTGTTTGACATGTGACGTTATCGTCGTTTTAAATTTCATTCGAAATAAGACGATAAGATTAGAAGGGGTTAGAAACATGGAGAACTAATAAGAAATGTACAACTTACATTGTCTTTTATTACATGAAATCAAATATCCAGAAATATAGATGAAATATTACAACAAACTGAATTTAATCAACATCGTTTTATGAAACGATCCATTCCACTATCCTTTATCACCTGAAATAAACACGTAACCGTGAGCTCGAAAGCTCAATAACACAGGATACATGTCCATTTCAGGAGTCCGACATGCTTATTATATCATGTATTTCCCATGCACAAACAGGATGCAATGTAAACAACACCGAGCAATCATATGTCAAACAGAAATATATAAATACTTATATATACACATGCAATAATAATTCAAATTGTTCAGGTTAAACCTTGATTCATAACCCTTAAACTTTTTAGGCTCTTCATGCATTACATGTCATATCGAGTTAATTTTCATGACTTTTATAAGTTAATGACATGGGAGAAGTTACCATAGGAATTTAATATAATTACTTAGTATGACCGTACCAGGAACAATTAAACAGGCTTTATGATCTCCGCAATTGATCCATAACGGTTAAGTTTAACCAAACACGGTCATCACTTGATGCCGTTGCGTGCACGCGAAAGGATTAATTAGACTCTCCCTATCTAATCATGTAACCGTAACTCTCCCATTAGTATTTATAAGAATTGTTTTACGATCAAGATTCAGGATTCTCATGCATGTAATATGAAATTAATCAGATTAATTCCATATATAGCAGGTAATTATCATGGCATTTGATTATATATAGCAGGTGACTGTTATAGCGTTTCATGATTTCATATAACGTCACATTTAATTTACTCGATGTTAACTGAAAATAATTCCTCATAAATCATGCGGATCAGGTATTTTTGTAACGTTCCCTAAAATTTTCAGGATTGATAGTTCGTTACAAAAATAATATAGAATCACATACATGGTATCGCACGTCAAGAACAAACAGTATTCAAGAGTAATTATTATGATCTATAATATTCAACAGATTACATCGTTATCCTTTTTAGCATGTATATTAAATATTCACAGGTAGACAGGAGCATCAAGATTATTATTCCTTTATTTAACATGCAAGCTATGTGATCAAATAGTCACACAAATCAAGTCACGCAAATATTTAATTTCAGATAACGATGTGTCTTACCTGTTCAAGATTAAAAACAAAAAATCTTTAACTAATGACTCAAGCTTTAATCCTCTTGATGTGTAGTGTCCGTACCTACGTTAAAATAAATAATATAAGCATCCACGCAACACAACAAACATTAAAATAATATAATATATACACATATGTGTACAAAATCCCAAATGTGTGTCACGGGATAATTCCCCTCTTGTTTCCATATGTTCCTTCTCTGTTTAAGCACGAAGAGGAGAACAAGGTTAGGTTCGATTGCAGGCGAGGGCTCAAGTGAGGGAAACGGAGGCCGGACTCAGGCCGATGGTCGTTGGGGAAACTCCGACGAGGTTTGACGAGGTCAGGGATGGACATGAAGGATCAGGGAAGGTACGGGTGCGTGCGAGGTGTGTTGTTGCTGGACGAGGAGGGTCGAACCCGGCTTTGGTTCGTCGAATTCCGCTCGACTCTGGTTGTTTCCGACATCAGGGAATATCGACGGAGGTCGGGGTTGGCCGGATCTGGATCAGGTCAAGCGTTTCATGGATTATGCTATATAAAGGCGAAGGCGAAGACGAAGACGGAATAAAGGACGGTGAAGAGAACGCTAAGCTCTTTTCCCCCCTGTCTCTGCTCTCAGCTGGGATGCTCAGATTAATGTGAAATTATCGTAGGATTGAAATCACTATTGAGGATTTAAATGTTTCAAATCAATCCAATCTTTTCAAAAATACTCCTAAGATCCTCTTACATAAATTTTAACCCATAATATCTTGTGAAAATAATTACGACCCAATAATACAAGAGACGATTATATATATTTATTGTAACGCCACGACATTTTTATTGTTTATAGATACGCGACGTCACTGCCGCTCCAGACAGATATCCATAGCAAGGCAACAATTGTAAAGAGTCTAATGACAAGAATAAAGAGGAAGCATCAACTATTATGATTACATAATCTCGATCTCCATATTACACAATACAACCACAAATATCACAAATCAGGCGCAGTTATTATATAATAGTCGAAGTCTACATTCAAACAGTAGAAGGTACGAGAGGTCAATTATTACAATTCCCCATTGTCTGACCATAAAATCCAATTATTATAGAACCAGGTTCTCATTACAATAACCGGAGGGACCCATCATTGGCTCACGTCTACTCAGAGGCCTCCCCATCTCCATCTGTACCTAGCCATAGAGGAAACAACACCAAAGACAAAAGGAAACCCGTGAGCAAGGAATTCGCTCAGTAGACCCCGGGTACCGTCAGCGACAAGACTGCACATGTTAGAACCCTAGCACATGTGTAGCTATCGGTTGACAGTATATTAAAACCCCATTAACCTTCATATCACCGTTTTCTCCTTTCGGCCCCTTTTTCATTTAATTGTTTTACTCGAGTTCTTACGCTTTTAAATTTATTATTCCATCTTTGACCACCAAAGGATTAGGTCAAGAACGATCTCGAATCGATCAGTGGAAATTCCTTGCACTCCCAACATGAGATCCCATCAGCACTTCGTCGAATGGCTCCCTGCAAGCAAATGTCCAACACCCGTGTTGACAGGGGGGCTAAGTCCTGCAAACATTGCCCAGCAACCCCTAGTGACATACCTGCAAGCATTGTCCAGCATCTAAGTCCTCAGAACGAGCCCATGTCCCTGCGCAACTTTCGAGTCCCTGCAAACTAATACCCAGTGCCTCGACGACCTCATCACATCCATTTAATGGAAGGCTAATCCTTCCTCTATCACACCAACGCATTGTCGATTGCCTGTAAGTATCTGTCTAGCACCCGTGTTGTCAGGGGAGCTAAGTCTTGTCACAACCCCGGGTCCCTGCAAACATCTGCCCAGCAACCCCTAGCGGTATACCTGCAAGCACGGTCCAACATCTAAGTCGTCAGGATGAGCCCATATCCCTGCGCAACCTTCGAGTCCCTCCAAACCAGTGCCCAGTGCCTCGACGATAATTGTAATCTCTACCAGGGACAACGAACCTCCTTTCGTCCCGATATCATCCTCGCACAAGGTTAAATGTTCTAATTAATTACGGCGTATGCTATTTCGTCGGTTTATCAACTTGTCAATTAGTAGATCCTCAAACGATGATTCGTATGGATTATTCATTTTGTGAATATCGAATTTTATTAGAACTCATTACCTTATTCGTCCCATTTTTCTATTAGTTTATTTCTCCATTCTTAATTAGCGTCTCAATTGAGCTTATCCCATCATTTATGTTCGCGTATTCATCAACGAATAATTATTATGCATATATACGTTACAGTTCATTTATAATTCGCATTGGATTATCGTTAATCAATACGCCAGTAGTATTTATCAAACCAACCCATCACCCCATGCGTAATCCTCATCTCCCAAACTCATCGCAACCTGCGGATTATCGTCTCAATACAGTCCCAAACTCCAGCAATTCACATCATCACACATCAGGACATCATAAACAGTCTCAAATCACAACCAAGGGATTTAGGAGGGGTTGGTTTACCTCACGTGTGAAGGGAAGAGGAGCGGGGCGGCAAGTTGGTGGTGATGATGATTGGCTGTGGTGAGTGGTGACAGTTACTAGCTGGGCGGGGGTCATGGACAGCTGCGGCGGCTGTGGCTGGCGGCTGGATCCGGCTCCTGACGACGACGAAGGCGCGAGCTGGGAGCTGGGCTGTGGCGGGGGAAGGTTGGGTGACGGCTGCCTCACCGGCTGGATCCAACAGCCAACGGACGACGACGAAGGCAAGGCAGCAGCGGCAGTGGGGAAGGAGGCTGGGAGGTTGTCCGGAGATGGCTGGCAGGCGGCGACAGGCCACGACGGCGAAGGCAGCAGGTAATGGCTACTGGGGAGACTAGCGGTGACGGCTCAGGCGGGGAGGGGAAGGGAGAGAGGCGGGGAGAGGAGGAGAAAGAGGGGACGAGATGAGGACGGCGCCGACGGGTGGTGGCAGGCAGCGCCGACGGGTGGTGGTAGGCAGCGGGGAGGCTGGCGGCGCAGAGGAGTGGCCGGGGAGAGAAGGAGAGGAGAAGGGGAGAAAAAGGAATGGGTAGGACGGGGGAAAGGAAGGAATGGATAAAGGAGTCCCGCGTGTCGCTTCCCGATTGGTCGGTTTAGGATGATTTAGGATTGCGTTATCCTTTAGGTTTATATTTGGTATAATTATTGTAACTGATTGTCGAACTAAATATACAAAAATTCTCCGAATTTTATAACGAGTTCATATTTTTATTTAAAATGTGGTTTTGAGAATAAAATTTTTAACACTTACATGTGACTGTACGTTTTTATTTACGTTCGTCTTAACATTAATTATTAATGCTAAGAAAAGAAAAAAAAAGTAATGCGCTGATATTTTAGGTTATTACATTACTATCAACTTTTATAAAGTTTCATCCTCGAAACTAAATTGTCCAAACTATCAAGTTTTAGAATTTGACTGATTACCTTGAAAGAGTTCCGGATAGCGTTCAGGCATCTCCTCTTCACATTCCCAAGTGGCCTCCGACGCCTCGGTGTTCACCCACTGAACCTTGACAAAGGATATTGTCCGATTCTTCAGGATCTTCTCGCGATAGTCTATTATCTTTAGGGGTCGTTATTCGTATGACAGGTTTCCATCTAACTCCACTGACACGTGCTGGATTACATGGCTTGGATCCGCCAGGTACTTCCTGAGTTGAGATACGTGAAATACATCGTGTATTGCTGATAGGTCTGTTGGTAAGGCCAGTCGATAGGCAACCGTTCCGATTCGCTCTAGTACTTCGTACGGCCCGATGTAGCGGGGACTCAATTTCCCCTTCCTCCCGAACCTCATCACCCTTTGGTGGGAGAAACCTTCAAAAACATATGGTCTCCAGTCTCGAACTCTAACGGTCTTCGTCGGGTGTCGACGTAGCTCTTTTGTCGATCTTGTGCTGCCTTCATCCGGGATCTGATCTGTTTGACAACATCTGCCATTTGTTGTAACATGTCCGGTCCAAGAGTCATCACATCCTCTATACCGTCCCAGTATATAGGGGATTGACATTTCCTACCGTAAAGAGCTTCGAAGGGCGCCATGCCTATGCTGGAATGGAAGCTGTTGTTGTAGGCGAACTCTACAAGTGGTAGGTAGGCATCCCAAGACCTCGTGAAGTCGAGGACACACGACCGTAGCATATCTTCGAGCGTCTGTATGGTTCTCTCTGTCTGGCCATCGGTGGCGGGGTGAAATGCTGTGCTGAAATTTTGGTCGGGTCGCATATGCTTCCTGTAGGCCTTTCCAAAAACGTGATTGGAACCTAGCATCCTGGTCGCATATTCTGCCAGTCGTCTCACATTCCACGTCTTCTTAATGGGTAGAAAATGGGCTGACTTGGTCAATTGATCTACGATTACCCAAATTGAGTCTTTCCCCCCGGTCGTCATTGAAAGCCCAATAATAAAGTCCATAGAAATCGATTCGCACTTCCACGTACGGATTTCTAAGGGTTGTAGTAGTCCTCCTGGTCGTTGATGTTAAATCTTGACTTGCTGACAGGTGATGCATCTGGCTACAAATTTTGCGATCTCCCTCTTCATATTCACCCACCAGAAACTTTTCTTCAGGTCCTGATACATCTTGTTGCCCCCCGGGGGGGCCGAATAGGGTGTCTGATGCGCCTCTTCCATGATCCTCCGCTTCAAATTTGGTTCATCAGATATGCAAAGGCGTCCTTGGAATCATATTGACCCATCTTCTTTTACCATGAACCCCAGTGCCTTTCCGTGAACGATTTCGTTCATGATCCTCTGCAGTGACTCGTCTGTCCACTGTGCTCGCGTGATCTCCTCTTGTAGAGTCGGTTGAATTTG
>JAOVYX010001857.1:0-40840 GCA_035668315.1 Drosera spatulata | reverse complement strand
AGTATACCCCCGGGCCCTCCCTTTTTTTTCCTCCCCAAAATGTCCTTCTTAACACATAAATCACACACAAATTAAAATCAATAATAATTTTTAATATATAAATCAAATATAAATAATAAATATATATACGAATTCTATTAATTAAGATCTACAAAATAAGATCAATATTGAATATGAAAAAATCTTTAAAATAATAGT
This sequence comes from Drosera spatulata, assembly GCA_035668315.1. Lineage (NCBI taxonomy): Eukaryota > Viridiplantae > Streptophyta > Magnoliopsida > Caryophyllales > Droseraceae > Drosera > Drosera spatulata. Next base: position 40,642 of record JAOVYX010001857.1, on the reverse strand, counting down.
TCATTTTAAAATTAATTATTAAAAATAAATATATATTTTTTCTTGAAAATGAAAAAATAAACTGAATATATTCTTTATTTTTCTTAAGAAAAAAATTCCTAACATTTTCATCTTCAATTTCAACCATTCATTCAGATTTTTTTAGGATCTTTTTATCTCCTTATCTTATCTTTTCAACTTCAACCGTAGTCACATGCTCTTTATCTCATCCCAAACATCTCCATCTTCAATTCCAACCATTCATTCAGATTTTTTTTTCTTATCTTCTAATTCCTTTATCTTATTTTTTCAACTTCAACCATAATCACATACTTCTTATCTCATCTTTTTAACCTCAATCATAATCATATTTTCATACATATATGCTATCTTATTATCTTTCATTTTCATATCTAATTATTTTATTCTTATACTTCAAACTTCTCTACCATTTGTTTCTTTTCAAAACAACAAGAACTCGAATCTATGGACAATCTAATTCTATATACTATATATATTTACAATGTGTTACCTGTGCTGGGGTAAAATAGAAAAAGAAAAAAAAAAGGGTGGTGGTGGTGAGAAGTAGCTCTCAACAACAAATCTCTTGTAAGCTACTAAAACAGGACCCATCTCTAGAAAGTGCCTTCACCGATTAAGAGAGATCCATCCTAAACTGTTCAAATCATTTGCATACAAAATGTCAAGATGAGTAGACAACAACTTGGTCCGTCTCTATTGATTTATCTTATCTTCTTTTCCCTCCCAATGGGCTAATCGTTCAAATAGGACTCCACCATGTGCAATGGCTCCATGATGAAGCCATATCGAGTTAATATGTGGTCGAGCATTTAACTTCGTAAACTGACAAAAAAAATAAAAAAATGATGAAGCCCAAAGGGACAGAAGGTTATGAAATGCACATGCAATATGTACGTTAGAGCTAGATTTGGAGCGTACCTCAAAAGAGTAACCTTGCTTTTAGGCCAGACTCCAACTTCAAGCTACGGGATCAGAAAGTCGTAGGCTGCACCAGCTCATACACACAGCATCATTAGTAGATGATAATCAAAATCAGACGTAATCCCCCGCACGGCTAACATTTCTATGCAAAAATGATGAAACTTCAGGTGCACCAACTAAGATGGAATGTGATTCTAGGTGGTGAGCAGAAGCAAGTTAGCCATGGTGAGCCAGTCCGCAACTGTTAATGAAGCTGAGGTTTTCTAATAAACTTGCAGGGCATACCATGGCATTAGTTAAAGTGTTAAACACAGTCATTGAGCTCATTGAACGTGTCCTCTACAGATCCTCGTCAATATCAGGCATTACGCAATAAAACAAAGCCCTGCACTTGAACGTAGCATGATAGCATCCTTAATCTTTCCTACGAACTTTTCCAGCTTCTTGGTTATCCTCACCAGTCCCATTTACCTCATCAGAAACCTTATCTCCCGAGGCCTTGATTGGTTCCATGAGCAATCTCTTAACCAATCAATCTGTTTCCTATAGAGCTCCTGGTTGGCCTACTTTTAATCAACCAAGCACCAATGGCGACCTAGCATAGGTTCCACTTGATCGGATATTGCAGTGTCTTGTTCATGTCCATCCGTGGAACGTTTTAGGATAGAAAAGAAGAATTTACATATATTTTTTGTCGATCTGAAAAAAACGTATGATTCTGTTCCAAGAGAAGTGATTTGGAAAACTTGAGAAAAGAAGGAAATGACGAATAGGTATATCGAGATTGTGAAAGACATGTATGAAGAAATTGCTACATGTGTGCGAACCTATGTTGGTGAAACGACTGTTTTTCCTATTAAACTGGGTCTACACCAATGATCAGTTTTGAACCAATACCTTTTCGCCTTAGTAATGGATGATCTTACTAGACATATATAAGACAAAGTACCATGTTGTTTACTTTTCCATGATGATATTGCTCTATTGGAAGATACGAAAGAAGAGGTGAATGAAAAACTTAAGACTTGGAGGGAGGCGTTGGAAAGTAAGGGGTTAAGGATCAGTAGAAGGAAGACAAAATATATGAAATATGTCTTTAATGAGAGTAGTGAAACAAATAGTGAGAATGTATTGTTGGGAACAGAGTCTCTTCCTAAAACGGATTCTTCCAAATATTTAAGTTCGATGCTACATAAGAATGGAGGAATTGATGCAGATATTGATCATAGGATTAAAACAGATTGGCTGAAATGGAAGGACGCTTCAGGGAGTGCTATGTGATCCTAAAATACATATCAAGTTAAAAGAAAAATTTTGCAAGACAGTTATTCGACCAGCGATGCTGTATGAGTCAGAATGTTGGGTAATTAAGTGACAGCATGTACAAAAGATAAGTGTAAACGAGATGAAAATGTTAAGGCGAATGTGTGGACATACAAGAATAGATAGGATACGAAATGAAATTATCAGACAGAAAGTGGGTGTGGTTCCAATGAGGGAGTTACGACTAAGATGGTATGGCCATGTGAAACGCAGACCAGTCACAACTTCTGTTAGGAGATGTGAAGTTTGGGAGTAAGCACATGTCAAGAGAAAACGAGCGAGACCTAAAAAGACCATGAGAGAAACCTTGAAGTATGATATGACCTATCATAATTTTAAGGAAGATGATGTACATGACAGATTGAAATGACGTCGTCGTATACATATAGCCGACCCCACTTGATCGGATAAATGCTTGAATTTTTATTGTTCATGTCCATCTGTGAGATTCCTAAACAGGCAGGTGAAGATAATATGATCTACTGTGACACACTCCTTATAGCAGCTTGTTGATGCAGGCTCTGTTTGTCTGGACTCCGGAGTCTGGATTTTAAGTTCACCAAGCTGACTAGTGATAATTTTTTTGGGTTTTGCCAAAAGTGCTAATAAACAATCAAGTGCCATACCCAAAAAAAAAACAATCAAGTGATTTGATAGTCTAGAAGTCATCTTTTTTTTCTTTTTTTTTTAGGAGTGTTTATGGCTTATTCTCAAAGCCTGAACAAGTATAGGCTATCTCGAAAGATTCATGGATTTTCGTCAGGATTAGCATTGGAGTGGTGTGTGCAAGTGTTCGAGTTCTGGATACCCTACTTATCTTAAGTCATCAGGCTGCAGCCTACTACCTAGCGTCTAACCATAAAAATTCTGATGAAATCTCTGAAGAGCATATCACAACGGTTGTATTTGAGAAGAAGCATGATAACTGACAATAAGCATCATGTAGTCAACATCAGCCGATGCATGGAAACTAATTGATGAGCATCAGGAAGATAGTCAAAATCTGATCACAAGTGCTCACTGCTCAGATTATTAATGGACGGTCTCAACAAAATTTTTTATTCAGTGTAGAAATTCTGGATCATGTACGAGTACAAACTATAGGGTATTGAATTCATGACAGTAAACTAGCAATATCATAGTTGGTCAACCAAGATATTAATTTACCTTTTGATACTTGTTTAAACCATGGAAAAATCGGTGCTTCTTTCGTTTGGAATGCTTGTGCACAAGACGTTTTGCGACAGAAGACAGAAAGTGAACCTGTGAAGTTAGATGTTGTGAGTATAACTTCGCCAATCTGGCGAACCTAGCAACAAAGGATATGATAGAAATGCAAGAGTTGAAACAGAGGTAGAACATGAACCTGAGAATTATTCCTGATGCCGAACTCCTGAAGTCTTGCACCATCTTCAATTAGTTTCTCGTTATGAAATGCAAGACAATACTTCCCCCATACATGTCTCCTGTAAAATTTCATAGTTGGCAAACCAAACAAAATTTCAGATATAGTATCAAACAAGATAGTGTCGGACACGCAAGCAAAATGTAAGTATAATCTATGCACAACAAAACTAATAGCACTCATGTAAACTTAAGCATCAACAGATTTCTTAGTAAGCATGGAAAACCCAATACTTGTTAGCTTTTCTAGTAGACAAGGTAAACTGCTAGGGTTAAGGAACATGAACCATCCCACAAAGCACAAGCTCCAGATAAGTAACCATTGCAAAGCAGTGAATAGACGAATCAAACCCAGAAAATGATTATGTCAACCAGAAGTGGAAATCACACTACCAAAGTTAGCAGGAAAATCCTCGAACATGTAGGTCATCATGAAGTGACTATCGACACGAGAAGCAAGCAGATCTATAGATACATTGAAGTCCTTTTGCCGTCTATAACATGCCAGTTCTAAGGTACTACAACCGCAACATATAGCAATTACATGTAGAACTCATAGAGAGATTAGGGCAGAGCCATTAATTCAAATCAACTCAGCGCATAAGACGACAATGCATCACTCAGTTTCACAGTTTTGATTCAAAGACAGCCAGATTCATCCAACAATATGATCAAAAGAACAAAACTATTAATCTTAGCAGAAACCAACCATGAGATGTGACGATGACCCATCTTCGTCTGTTCCGCCTCATTCACCTTCTTCTCCACCGCCACCTTCAAATCCCTCACCGTCCCCGAATTCAACACTACAACCTCTACACCAAATCAATGTTGAGAAACTAACCATTAGAATGTGGGAAATCTTACATCTAATATACAAACTTCACGTGTCACTGCTCCCACTGCCAAGTCATTTTAAGAGTGAGCACAGGACCATACATGGAATCGAGGCACAAATCCAAACATATTGGACAAACACCACAAATGTTGCACTCGCCTATGCAAAAAGTATTACATTAACTCTATTAAACCGTCGAAGATTCCACTGAAAACCAATTGTCAATGAACAGAGTAACCTCGGATCTTATATGTAATCGTTTCGCGTTTTCAAACTCCAATGAAAGTATTGTGTTCTTAACAAATCCCAAAATCACACCAAACGTGGAATTTGTGTAATTTGGGAGACCATGTTTTACGAGTGAGGCCACGTTTCTATAATAATTCTACATTCAAGACATTACCAAACTCCCACAATGGCACTCATCAAAACCAACAAATGCCCGCAACCTGTTCGACGAAATGCCAAACCCTAAAACCACAAAAAAAAAACATCAATCCATATACCGATTGCGGTGCCGTCGAGCTTGAGGACCGAGAGTCGCATTGCGCTGCCGAGTTCTAAACTGATGAGAGTGTCGACGTCGGTGAAGGTAGGGTTCTTGGGGACGTCGGCGAGGATGGGATCGGATAGTAGAGCGGTTAGGGTTGAGTTTAGGCGTGATTTCTTCATGGTTTCTCGGGTGTAGTCACCTCCTCCGCCGTCAACGGCGGTGACCGTGGTGGCGCCGGCGGTGTCGCCGCCCATAGAGTTCATTTGTTTCAGTGAAGACTAGAGATTAGGACTGTGTTTGTGACTTGTGTCTTGTAACCTGTGAGTGCCAAATAGGAGGGGAGAGGAGGGGTGTGTACGTATTCTGCTATCAATTATGAGTTTGGAAAAAATAAATAGATAGATGAAAATTAATAATTAAAAAAATTATTTTTAAGATAATATTTTTTATTGTTAAGATAATTCTTTCATAAAATTTTCAAAACAAAAATTTTTTATTTTATAAAAATTTTGGCAATAATAATTATTGTCTCAATTCTCTTAGAAAAATAAAAAAACAATCAAAAAAATTTCATCGTAAAATATATACTATCAACACACAACTGATATGTTGATACAAACAATTTTTTTTTCCAATCAATAATCCCTTCAAAATCCTTATTTGTGAGTTTTTTAGGAAGGGATAAAATATGTAAGGGAATAAAGTTGAGTCTTTTTTTTTTTTTTTTTTTTGTTGAATCTCCAAATACAAGGGGTTTTGAAGAAAAGGAAAAATAAAGTGTATAAAAAGATGAATTTATCCCTTCTCTTAAAACTAATAAATTATCCATGTCATAAAATAAAAATAAAATAATAAATTCATCATTTTATTTTCCTTCCTTTTTAACTTATAATTAAAACAAAGTAAAGTATTCTTAACTTTACTTCCCAAACTCACAAACAAAATAAAGATAAACTACAATGTTATATCTCCATTTCCCTCCTTTACTTCACTCTCATCTACCTCCTCTCCTATAACCTCGATTTTCACATCTGATGATACGTGGGTATTATACTGTTAAGGATCCACTCGATCCAAAACAAGATCAAATAATCCGAACAGATTCAGAGGTGTAGAAGACATTAAAATCAACTAAATAGTTATATTATATAATTAAAATAGTGATATGTAGTTCGCAAAGTTACAGATTGTTTTCAGTAAGCAAATTATTACAAGTTATATTACATGATGCTTTCAGTAACTAAAATACTATCAGTTCGGTTATTTATTATCCAAAATAAACTTAAACTGATACATTATTCTAAGAGGAGGCGTGGAAAGCTATATGCATGCAATCCTCACTCTACTGGACACTATCATCAACCTGTTGATTATCTATAAACGAAAAACATAACCCGTAGTATAAAACTTAGTAATCTAGACTCTATGAATTTCATTTGCAGGGCACTCCCCCGATTATGACGAATTAGTGAGTTCCAATAAAACGTTTTTATATTTTATAAAAATATGAATGTCATATCAAACAAGTATTTTCGTTTACACGTCTTCATATCTTTTATATTTTTTTCTTTTTATTATCACTGTCTATGACTCGACTCGAAAGACAACTCCAAAGATATGACAAACTCAGAATATAAAGATAGTAAGTCAATCGTCAGTTGGGCTACACCCGTATCTGCATGTTTTATGCGTTATATTCATAACATCATATTCTCATTCGATTTGATCCTTACTTACATGTTTCGTGCGTCGCATTCATAACACCGTATTTTCATTTGATTTGATCCGCATCTCCATATTTTGTGTGTTGCATTCGCATCTCTTGTGCGCTTTCAATGGAGCATCGGATACCAGCATTGAAATGACAAGGGTCTTTCTGCCACAACAACGTCAGAGTCACTGTATGCATGCGAAGAGGATAGGGGATGCCCATCGTTCCCTAACTAGTTCCTCACCCTTGAGGATGACTCAACGAATAAATGTTATCACAGTCATCAAGGCTATTCAACAATGGATCCAAGAAAGGATGTCAAGTTCGACCTTCATCACAACAATTTCAAAGAATACGACAAGCGTCACACCACATCCAAGAAGGGACATCATGCTCAACATTCATAATATTTTTAAGAAAAACGATCAAAACTCCAACGGATCCAAAAAATGATGCGCGATGCTCGACCTTCACAACTCAAGGACACGTATGTTGTTTTATTCGTTTTTCTTTAGTTCATATCTTATAGATAGTGGAACCAAACTCTAGGTTCTCGTGTCCTTTTTATTTAAATATTTAAGGGTCGTTTCTATTTATTTTTCCAAGAGGGTATTATAAGGGTGCATATTATAAGCCATTTCAACCCCAATACCCCACATCACACATCAAACATGTAAAACAATCATCCCCGAACTAGATCTTAATGTCAAGACTTGTTATTATAACCCGATCGTCCCATGATATATTTAATATCTCTTTTATACATAAACTCCGTGATTAAGTATAATTTCTCGTATCACCACACAAAGTATACGTATATGTAACGTAACACACCCATGACACTCTGGGATCATGGGTGTGTAAATAATTGGATTGTAAATAATTGCTAACCTGGTTGCTCCCAACTTGAGGATCACAACGTATCATTTCTGCAACAGCCTCGACAATTCATTCTGACTTTATATTCTTCACAGATCGCTTCGAAAAAAACAATTGCCCTCACATGCGACTATTATTCAGTTTCCTGATGTAAAAATATTTATTGTATGCACATTGTGAAGCCTTAATGAACCATTCACAACCGTTCTCTTTGAAAACACAGACTGCATAAAGCATCTGCTTCTCATTCCTCTTTAAAATATATTGAAATCCGACCTCAGTCGCATATAGCGCAAGAGATTTTCTAAAATGTTGCACACCACCATGGAAAACCTGGCCTACATTCTGAAAAAGATTAGACCACTGTGAACAGCACAATGTATGTTGCATATTGCTCGACGTACCGCCTTCCAATCGAAGTAATGATTCAGGCATAACAACGCCAGGCAAAACATCATTGAATATATTCTGATCAACAAAACATTCTGTACCAATAACGGATGATTTCAAAAAACCAGATTTACTAAGGCCCTCTGTTTCAGACAACTGGCGCTCTATTTGATTCAAAGAAGCACAGTAATTGCTCTGACATTATGTTTCGTACAAGTGCCGCTTTGTTTGATTGTCACGATCAGAAAAGAGATTACAACCATCAATATCTGATACATTGCTATTACACTCGACAATTATATTAATTGTGCCTAAACCAAGACATTTCGACACATCAAACAACGTTGTGAAGTCCTCTTGATCGCTCAATAAGCATCGCTCATGTTCGAAAATCGAATAAAATAAATTCAATTCACATCCGGATCCGATTTGGAATCGATCTCGTGCCTTATCAACAAAACCATCAAAACCGAAATCTGAATCACAAATGAACGTTCTCGAAATGAAACCAAACCTACAAATCAAAATCGCCTTATTCTCCATCAAATTCAACGATCTGATGATGATGCCAATACCAATGAGATCAGAACGACAAACATGATGAGAATCGATGACAATAATTATGAGAATGCATCTGTCCAATGTTACAAAGATAAAGGAGAAACAACGAAGGCGGTTTTTGATCTAACACAGCGCAGATTTATTGAATTTTGAGAAGTATGTTTTTGAAAATAAAATCCCGTTTATATGTTTTTGACAATATTGTTGAAAAAATGTATGATGGGGTCATTTTCCGTAAAAAATAAAAAAAGATCCCTTATAAACAACAATTCATAAAATAAATTAGACTACTTACCTTATGTAGCGATCGTTTCGGTGAGATGATTTAATGAATTATATAAGATATAATTTTTAATTTTTTTTGTTTAATTGTTAATAATAGATATTTATATTATTGATTTTTTTTTAAAAAAAGAAAATTTCTTGATTTTTTTTCTCTAAATATTCAACATACATATTTCTTTTTTTAAGAGATATTAAATTTCTTTGTTAAAATTAAGTGTAATTAAATATCATAGTTAAAATTAAGTTGTAAAAAGATGTCGTAGGTATCGTTTAAAAAGTCTAAAATATCTTAATCATACTGACATACTATTTGATGATTTACCATCTGAAAAATTAGTGTAACTATATAGGTACCCCTACGAAAACTTAATGACACAAAAATATCACATCTTAATTTTTTTTCCTAATAGGTACCCTATTAATATTTATTATAATGATAACCATGTTACATCATATCCATTTTCGTAACAAAACTATCATTTTTATATTAAAAAAACACACAAAAACAAAACTATGATTAATTCAAAATATTAACAATCCTAACAAAATTCAATTTCAAATCCAAAACGTACACCCTAGCAGGTAACCATCATTGACCATGCTTACGTATTGGAATCACGTATTGCAATCATAAACATAAGAACTCGTCGACGTAGATCTTATCGGACTCACTCACGCAATGCAACCTCACGTAACAAAAAATAGACGACGACGAACTGAGGATGACGACGGACTAATGACAACGACGAGGATGAACTGACGACGACGACGATGTACTGATGACGACGACTCTCATTCCTCCACCGTGAATCCTCAACCCACATAATAGTACGTCACCATAGTATATCGCATCCTTCCACAATGAATCCTCAACCCGCTTATCTCTCCAACGTCGAGCCCTCCACCATGAATCCTCAACCTACACCATTAATACGTCATCATAGTACATTCACAAATCAGTACAAATAGAGCATCAAATTCATGATGAATACTTAATCAACATGAATCCTCGACCAGCCCGAACTCAGACAATAGTATATATGTCTAAATCACCACGAATCCTCAACCCGTATCATTAGTATGTCAACATAATAAGTCAACAAATCGACATAATAGTACGTCAAAATCTACATGAATCCTTGACTTGCTTGAACTCCCATCACCGTCGTCGACGGCATTTCCGATGAGAATCCGTTCACCACGAAAGCTCGCTTGATCCGATACTAGAACAACAAAAACTACAAAGTCCAATGCTCTCCACCCACTTCTCCTTCTGCGAATCCGCCCATCTCTGGCTCGCTAAACGTCCCCTCAACCCTCACAGAGCACGAAAACAACGTCAACTTCGTCTCCTACAATTTTCAGAACTTCACCAACTACGGCATCGACAAGGAGGGCAGGGTAGATAGCTTCAAGAAGTACGCCGCTGTGGGAAGCAAATTGATGGTGATCAACAGGGAGTCGAAGATGGGGAGAGAAAATAAATTACTGCAATCTGATTATGCATTGATTAGGTAAGATATATTTAGAGTTACAGATAAAAGAAAATAAAATTAACGCAATCTTTAAAGAAAGGCAAATACAAATTCGATTTTTTTTTAAAAATACATGTGGTATTTCTGTGAAAAAAATGTGGGGTATTAATTGAGTATTTATTTTGATAGGTGGTATCTCTAGATAATTTTTTCTATAATATACGTCTCTTAAATCTTACATATAAAAACAACATTAAACTCAATTTGAAGTTCACATTCCAACCATATCTATAGACACCAAATGCCGACAAATTAGTGTGTGTGATTTTATAACCATAATTCCTATAGTGTTGTGATTTTTGACCTCAATGATCTGAAGTGTTTAAATCCTATTTGAATGAAAAGTTTAGGGATGTTAATGCAACACGTGATATGTTACGTGATTGTTGGACGATTGAACATCGAGTTATAAAAACAACGTTATGTCAACTAAAACATACAAAACCATATCATGATGATATATGGAAAAAATTAATATTCACGAGTTAAAAAAAAGAAGAAAAAACAAATAAAGTTGAAACTTTGATATTTTCCTATGGGATTACGATGTATTTTAATATTGTATCGAAGTGATCCTCGATGAATGTAACGCCTCCGACTTTTCGCGTTGGAAGACACGTGAACGTTATATCGTCACGGACCCGGTCCACGACACGGTGCAAGCATAGTCCAAATTTTCCCCTCGTCGCGGCCACGACCCAGGATTGTCGCGGACGCGACAGTTCTCAAGCCAGAACCTGCAGGAAACCTCCCTGCCCGACACCGGATTCCTCAATTCGTGTTTTAACGCATCCAATCCATTCCACACACATCAAACACATCAATACATGTCCCAAAAGCATGTACGAAAGCAAAGATCGTGTGTGAACGAATAAAAGAGGTATGTCGGACGAGTGAGGTTACCTCGATTATCGATGATCCTTAATACACACGATCACATGAACGGATCCTTTAACGTCCTTTGATCCGACTGCTGGCGCTGTCCCTTCCCTCGGCCAGCTGCTGCCCTTCGCCGTGTGGCGTTGATAATGAACGTGAGATGATGACAATGATGGAGTTGGATTGATGAGGAGACGATGAAGATGATGATGTTTGATGCCTTGGCGTGGTGTTGATCGTGATGAACTTGGTGGCGGCTGCTTGCTCCTGTTGGTGACTACTAGTGTGGTGGTGGCAGGTGAGGACTGTGGTGGTGTGAGTAGTGAAGGGAGTGGGAGACAATGGAGGGGAAGTGGCGGGAGAGTGGAAGGAAAAGTGAGGGAGAGTGGAAGAAAAAGAGAGGAGGGTGAGGTGGGTTAGTATTCTACGTTTCGTCCCACGATACGTCTCGTTCACTCCATTATTCACCCAAATTTCGTAATATTAATCCACGAAAAATCTATTTGCTTCGATAGATTTATCCAGTATACGAAAATATGACCTCCTGAGTCATAATTCATTGTTTATGGATTTAAATCAATAGTCCTTACGCGCAACGTTTATAAAGTTATAACATTGTAACGTTATTCGTTCGTAACGTTTATTGACGCGTTCAACTAATCATCCCAAAATAATCCATCGTCATATTTGATTTAATTAATCAAATATTTTCTTAGATTTAAATATATAACCTTTTAGCACGATTTATTTTAAAATCGTAACGTTATATATTCATCTCAAAACGCCCAAAATTCTCGGGTATTACAATGAATATCTACTTCCCCTATCAATCCAGCGATGAAAACACCGAATGTTTAATTCATGGATGTAAAATCTATACAGTTTTTGTAAGAACTTGTTTTTCGATAAATTTTTAATATGGAATATACGTATCAACAAAATAAACTCTTATACCTTACTAAAACATTTATTTATACCCATAAATTACAATAAATTGATCTTCTATCACTCTCTCCCATCGTTGTTTCTTATATCTTTCTAAAACATTTATTTATACCCATAAATTAAAATAAATTGATCTTCTATCATTCTCTCCCATCGCTGTAAATGTTTAGCATATTTGTAAAGATTTAATTATACATGTTTGCGAAATGCGCATGCCATGGTACAATGAAACATTATTTTCTCTCAAAGTTGTCGTATTATGTATTTCAACGATGTTTCATCATGTAATCTTGTTGTATGTTGAATAATACTGTCAAATCCTTACAAGTAAATAGAAAAAAGAGGATATCAAATATGAAAATATGTGGCTGATTCGGGGCAGCGTACTGATTGTCACTAATATTGTGAGTTTTACTTTTTTATATTATATAAGTTGAAAACTTTATATAATAAGTTGATAAATATATACTGTCATATTTTTGTGTATTTATTTATAAAATCTAACAATATATATTCAACAATTTACAATACAAACTTTTTAAAAATAAAACTTGCAGCATTAATGTCATCCAGTACGTTGTCATTCAATCAGCTCCAACGCACCCTATCAAATAATGTTTCATCTTTTATTGTATAAAAGTATATACTCTCCCCGTTTCATGTTAACCGTGACATTTTGATGCCACACCAAAATTAATGGGAGTATTAAATTTTTGTGAACTTTTTTTAATGATAATAAGATTTATTATAATAATTGAGAGAAAAATTAATGAATGTGTTATAATAGATAAGATTAATTTGATATTTTTTAAACTAAGACATTAAACAAAATCTTTGATTTAAAATTATTTTAAGACGATTTTAAAAAAATAAAAATTGATAGAAAATCGTCGACGGTTTTTTGAAGAATAAGGCCCGGATTTCAAGAACCGACCACGTTTTTTAAAAGGACAGAAATTCATACCTCAAAATCGATGATGGTTTTCAAAACGATGAAAAATTTTGAAGGTTATGGGTTTCTGTCCATCCAAAATCATTGACGTGTACTAAATTTCCGTTCCCATTTTTTTCAAAAGCGTTCATGATTTCGTGTAATCGTTCACGGTTATGAAGATGTGAGGCGGAGTTTATGGATTCCGTAAAAATCGTTGATGTTTGGAACAAAACCGATGACGGTTTGATAGAAACCGTTCACAGTTTTGATTGAAAAACCTAACGATCATTTTTTTCAAAAACACAATGAGGGGGCCAGACCGGTCTTGATCCGTCCCTTAAGCCCTTTAGATAAGGATCTGGACCAGGACCGGATCGTGATCCGAAAGAAAAAAGCTCTTTCAAATCCGGTCGATAAAAACCTAGGGACTGACCTCCCCCAATCTATAATGACGGACTAAAAAGCTCAGGATTGAACCGGCCCAAACCGGTCTATTTGACAACACTATGGGGCGGGCAAAACTTCCATGGTCTTGTTGAATTTGTATAAACATGACACAAGACAAATCTAGTTCAACAAAATCATGTTTAATGCCTGTGCCGATCCAAGTCGGATGCCCAGACATCACAAACCCTAACCTGGCTCTCCCGCTCTGTCTCCTAGGACTCCGTCTTCGCCGCAACAATGGTACGCTCCTTCTCCTTTTCTCTCCTCTCCTTTGATCTCTCCTCAATCAACCTGTTCATCGCTGATCCAATTTCACTGCGTTGGTTTTGCAGGCTGATTCATATCGAAAGAGGTAACACAATTCCGATCCCTAGTATTACTGTTAATTCAGATCTAGTCATCGTCTCATCAATTTAATCTGTTTTTCCATCGCTGTATCATTCATTTCCATGGTCCAGACTGTTTGAATGTTTTCATGTAGCTGATGATGTAAAGGAGTCGTTGTTGTTATGATCTGTTCATGATTTATGCATGACTAGGGAAGATAATGATTCGTAGGTTTTGGGGATTCATCTGGCACGTTTGTGGTTTGTTATGGTTTGATTTCTGATCGTTAGATTGTGTTAGTTATTTGATTGTTTTTTTTTTTTTTTTTTGTTTGTTTGGATGTGTACGATGAGAGGTATTGATGTTGATTTGGGGTTTTTTGCTTGTGCTGAAGCTCAGGTTAACCTCTTCAACTTGAGGAACATAAAGTGGTGTTAGGAGTGGAAGTGGTACATGATGGTTTTTTTTTTTTTTTTTCTCAATACAGATGTTATTTGTTGTGAGGATAGTTTGAGACATCTGTGAAATTGCATTTCAGTCCTGTATATCCTTATAAGGTTTGGTCGAATTACCCAACTGTTGGGGAAAAGCACTAGCTCATAGGCTGTGTAGGGCGCTCCATTCGTTGTCATATTGGTACGGATTGTGGTTGGTTTGACTTTTGACTGGCATTTTTGGATGCACGAAAAATCTGTAGAGTATGTATGATTGTGTATTCCTTGAATTGTATGTGTAGCACCGTTTCCATTTAGGCATTGCAGTCTTCTAGAGCAGCATGAGAGTTATTGTGTCTATCTAGCATGTAAGCAAAGGGGGTTTTCTGGACTATTCGAGCTTTCGAACAGGCAATGTTCAAGTTGGGAATATCATTCTCATTTAGGTTCTTTGGTGCTCGGGGACCAGAGGTTTTGTGTCATTGAAACTTGGGCAATTAGATGGCTCGTTTTGGGAATGTTTCAGATGTGCATGCGCATGAAACAATTGGATGGATCGCTGCTACCAATTTTGTTAAACTTCTTAAGCCATTGTTGGTGGCTCGTAGCTAACCAGTGCGTAATTCCATGTTTATTAGCTGTTGTGTATTCTTTAACTCTTTTTTTCGGTTGACACATGAACATTGATTAAGACTTATCTGTGTACGAAGAATTAGTGAAAGAGAAACCTAACTAGCAAAAGTATCCTGTGGTTTTACATGGTATCATATGAAGAGCACTCGACTTTTGTCCATCCTCATCTCTTTGGATAAGAAGTAAGGCCTGAAAGGATGCGATCTCATAAAATGTCTTTCCCTCCTCTTTCCTTCTTGGAAATGTCAAGACATAGAAAATGGGAACTATAATGTAGGTATTCACCGTGTGTTTCTTCATTTTACTTGACCGAGGTAGTGTCGTAGTCCTTGATTTTGTTGACTCATGTAGCATAGAATTGATAATGATTTGTTGTCTATATCTAATAAAAAAATTAGTCGAGCTACTCTTTATCTGAGACTTGTCAGCTGATTCACGTGTCATGTTAATTTTATTCTATTGACTGTTTTAATATACTGATAGATTTGGTTTATAACATATGATAATTCAAGGTACTCTCCATCTCCATCACCTCAGAGATCAATATCCAGGTCCAGGTCCAGATCTTTGTCACAGGAGAAGCATAGGTCAAGGTCCCGATCCCGATCAAGGTCAAGGAGTCGTGGCAGGTAGACTTGAAATCTAGTCATGTTTGTTTCTGTTCGATAGTTCAAACGGCTGATGTTTGATTTTCTGCCAGGGATGATGATGTGAATCCTGGAAACACACTTTTTGTCACCGGCCTATCTTCAAGGGTTACGGACAGGGATCTTGAGGAAGTTTTCAACAAAGAAGGAAAAGTAAGTCCTTATATCTTGATTCACAGCATACCTGTTTTTTTTTTTTTTTTTTCTGGTCATAGATTTTGTAGATTGCTGTGAATTTTTTCTATTTGTTTGTGAGTTCTGTATCATATGTGATATTTAATGACAGGTAAGCTCTGTGTTTCTGGTCATGGAGCCACACACCCGCGTATCTCGTGGGTTTGCATTTGTAACCATGAATTCTCTTGAGGATGCTGATCGCTGTGTCAAACAACTTGATGGTTCGACCCTCGAAGGCCGCTGCATTACTGTTGAGAAGGTAATTTCTTTTAGCAAGAGAAAACTACGATGCACTATGGTTTTCATTTTCTTGTCCGTTGTTGGTTAACGTGGAGGTTTTGGTTACGTTCAGTCCACATTGCCTCAGCTATGTTGGCAGCAATCAAATGATGACGAGTTCACCATCTCAACTTTAGTCAAACAGCATGATCGAATGGCCAGCTAAACAAATATCATTTGCAATCAAAAGCTGTCAGACTTCATCCATTTCAACTTTAGACACACAGCTCGATCAGTGGCCAGCTTAACAAATTTCTCATGCAACTGATCAACTATTAGTAGCAATTACTGTCCTACAACTAAGCAACCTCAGTTATCTCATCAAACGTGCGAACTAATCAGATGATATTTTCAACTCTCGACCTTTCCACTGAGGCACATTTTCACTCAGGCATTTATGGTATCTCAAACTAGATACTATTTGTCAGGCATCGCTGTTCTTGTAAGGCTAAAAATTGCTTGCTTTGTTGTTTCAGATTTTCCTCCTTCTGTCCTCTTCTTTATTTGATGCTTTATGTATACACCTGTCATATGCATAAACTTTGATGCCTCTCAGAGTTGGAAATCTGTTCAAGCATATTTTGTTTATGTTCTGCAATGTGTTTTTTTAAGTTCGCTTTTTGGGTTTTCTATGTGCTGGAATTCATATTAGCAATATCGAAATGTATGGCTGTGGCTACTGCTTAAACTCTCGAACATTTTGCTTTCGACTTCTCGCAATGTTCTGTACATTGCATTGATTTGCGTCTGATTCCTTTTATTTGCTGATATTATTTAGAAGGAAACAAGTAATTTTCCGCTGCTGATATTATTTCCATTTCGATGGTGTGCAAATAAGCTGTTCCCTATCCTTCTTGTTTGTTGTGCCGTTCTATTGTTTTCTTCAAAGTATGATAATTTTTCCTCCAAGAATGATTTTGATTTGCTTGAAAATGGGATTTATGCAGTTGCCATATTATCTGGAGATTTGCAATTTGGCCACAAAGCTTCTAACTGTTCTCATCGACATTTTTCTAGCTCAATGTGTGATTAACTCAGGTTCTATTTTGATGTTTTCAGTCAAGAAGGAAGCGTCCTAGGACCCCAACGCCTGGACACTATTTGGGTTTGAACAAATCTAGGGATTCTGGTCAGTTTCTTTGTCTCTTCCCAGCCTCTCTGAATTCAGAAAATATTTTGTGTAAAGGAGATGATCTTCTTGCATGATGACATCGGAGTAAAACAAAACTAGTTACTTCAAGTCTTCAATACTGTTATCTGTTTGCTTGGTTTAGGCTCTCCTTCGATGTGGTTCTTGGTCCACTCCCATGCTTTTGTTCAGAAGATCTTGGACCCTTTTTTCTCTGTCACCACCGTTGTCCCTTCCACTTGGGAAGAGAGACCAATAATTTTCTGCTCGTTGTGGCCTCTTCATGGCTGCACAAGACATGAAGTTACGGATGCTCTGCTAATTGCTCGTCTCGAGCACGGTTGTGTAACCATCTGCATCATTATAAATCATGATTTGTGCATCTTCTGATTTTGATCTTCTCTCCAATGCACTTATATGACAGGCTATCGTGGTGGTAGATATCGAGGTGGGTATGGGCGCAATGACTACGACAGAAGGTCTTCGAGGCGCTCGCCCTATCGAGGTAGCCGAGGATATTCTCCTCGCAGATCACCATATGACAGCAGGTCGAGGAGGGAGCGCTCAGGGTCTTATTCTCGTTATGGGAGCCCAGATAGAGGATACGGGCGGCGTTCTGGTGGCTATGCCAGATAAGAATGCTAGGTATGATTTTCCATGTTATGGCATTGGTTGGTTTAGTCTTTTGAATGAAGCTCCTTCCAAGGATAAACCATGTGTCATGTCTGTTCAATATGTATCTTGTGAAGACATCTGAATGTTTTATGTTGTATTCTCGAATTCGAATCATAAAGATGATAGTGGTTAATGGTAGATTGTTTAGTGCTTCGCTGAATGATCCAACTGAGCTTTGTATGTGGTGGGTGGTATCATGGTTTACGTTGTGTGCAATGCCAACATTTATTTTGAATTTTGACCATCAATAATCTGTAAGCTGTTGTTATGTTATGCATTATGTGTCGTGCATAATTGCATCTGTTACAGGATAGACGACAGCAGAAGCATGATAAGCAATTATTATATTGGTTTCTCACATATGATGGGAAAAAGTTTGGTCTGTTGTTTAAGCACCCAGCTAGATATGTATTATTCATATCATCTCATTATCATGTTTTGGATTTGGTATTTTTAGTCTCTGGTTCAGATTCTTTCCTTTTCGTATGAATCGTTTGATTGTCGTAGAATATTCAGCTCTCGTTTTTATCTATCCTTTTAATGGGTCACCCATGCCAGCTTAGCAACATAGAATCACAACCACCCAATCACAATTCAGATAGATAAGCCCATCTCTTCCATTCGCCAATGTCCATCCATTTTGCCTCATAAACCACACCAATCCGAACCACACATTTAATCATTATATCTCATTCTATCCTCTCTTCACTCTCTTGATCATACCACAATTCACACATACACGCAACTCTATCCATCAATGGCCACCTTCACCTCCGCCGCCGCCACCGTCGCCTCCTTTTCGGGCCTCAAAACCCACGCCACCATTGGGGCGTCACTCGCCCCAGTGAAGCTGGCAACACCCACCAAAAAGCTGATGATCGTCAGGGCATCAGCCCTCAAGGATGTGGGTGTTGCCATGGTGGCGACAGCCGCGAGCGCGCTGTTAGCTAGCAGCGCGCTGGCTATCCAGGTGAAGATGGGAGGCGATGACGGGTCGTTGGCGTTCGTCCCCAGCGAATTCAGCGTCGCCGCTGGTGAGAAGATTGAGTTCTACAACAATGCTGGGTTTCCTCACAACGTGCGGTTTGATGAGGATGCGGTTCCTGCAGGAGTTGATATCGAGAAGATCTCGATGCCCGAGGAGGATTATTTGAATGCTGCCGGGGAGCAATATTCCGTCACGTTGACGAAACCGGGGACTTACGAGTTCTATTGTGGTCCTCACCAGGGTGCCGGCATGATCGGAAAAGTTACTGTTAACTAAGCTGTGTGTGATGGTTTGGAGAAATGTGGTCGTCGTCGTTGTTATGTGTTTTCTTGTGTTGTAAACTGAGTTTTTGATTTCAGTGGCTAGAGTTCCAGAGTTCCAGACATGGATAAATATAAAACCCTTTTTTCATATATGTTGTGCTGTAAGTACATTACTTGGTTATGTGATATCGTAGACTTCATTACTTGGTTGTGTGAAATCATAGATTTCTTGATTGACTTGGAAAAACCTCTGCGGAAAAAAATGATCTCATGAGATTGGTTTCGGAGTCAGTTCGGATCATTCTTCGTCGGCCAAGCTGTACTAATGTGCCCGACGGCTGATTAGGTCGATCAGAGTCACATGACGCAGCTGATTGACCTGATTTTAGTAGATTCCGGAGAAAATTTGCACTTCTGTCAATTGAACAGATGAATCAGCTGAAGTTAACCCTGCCCGGTTGATATTTCAGTTCGGAGGCACCTCTACCAGCAGAATATGGATTCATCCGTGCGAACAACGTACGTGACTTGGTTGTTGAGATATGAAGTGCGGATGAAAACCTGCGAATCAATCGCTTCCCACATCTATCTGATGCTTACGAGTTCACTAAAGCTGATGCAGAGTGGTTTTGTACAAGCAGGCCCGAATCCAGGGTGATGATATGTAACATAAGCTTGTTCAATTAGCACATAATAGTCCTCGGAGGGCGAATTTCTTCCATGTGTACATCCTGAGTAATCTAGCCACTCCTAGATCACTACAAAAACGGTATCTTAGCCATGGAAAGATTTCCGTCTTCAAATTTTTGATTTCGCCACCGATCGATCTTTAAAATAATTTCAAGAAAAAACAAAAATTAAAAAGAACAGTGCAATAAAAAAGTCAACATTTCGTCACCGATCGATCTTTAAAATAATTTCAAGAAAAAACAAAAATTAAAAAGAACATTGTAACAAAAAAGTCAACATTCATCGTAAAATTTGTGAAATCTAAGGACGAATCTATATCAAAATTTGTAACCAAATTTCTAAAAAGAAATAAATTAGTTTTTAATTAAATAATTTGTAACCAAATTTATAAAAAGAAATAAATTAATTTTTAACTAAATAATAGCAATAGAATCCATGTCTAGATTTTAAATTTATTTATTAAAATAACATATAATATTTTATTGATAGTTGTGCGACGAAATCCGTTTTAAAATTTAATATATTTTTGTTAAAAAAAATAAATGTAATTGACAAAATCTATGTTTTGCTATGGTTTCCGTGCTATATGGTCAATAAATAACTAATTAATTATACCATGAATATAATTTTGTTACGGAATCCTTCGCTGTATTGTTTTTTTCCACCACTAAGATGCATTGTTTTTAAGCTTATATGTGCAGATTTTTCATATATGATTGTAGATTTAACATGCTTACACCAAAATAAATGTATTTGTATAGATTCAAAATTTTTAGATTAATAACTTATATTTTGATTAAATTGGATAGATTACATTATAAACTATGTTTTAATACTAATAACGAAAAAAAAAATCATAAATCAATATGAAAACCATAACTTGAAGAGATTCATATAATATTACGATATTTTAGAATAATAAAACAACTTTTGAACTAGTAAAAAGAAAGAAAATCGTGTTTAGGATTAAGGTCTAGGGTTTGAAGGTTCTTGCTAAGCGATGAATCCGTCGTACTATAGGGTATTTTTTATAAATTAGGGATGGATTCTGTTTCATTGAAAATAAATCATTTTGTATATACACAAGTTTTAAATTCAAGTTTTGAACCATAAACTAGATTATTTAGGATAAAAATCATCACAAAATTTAATCAAAATTTATTATCTATTTAAATGGAAAGACCTAATTTAAAAAATGATTCCACGCGGCGGATCGATCGCCAAATTGTTTGACCTAACACAGCCTTACACCTCAACCCGCCTCGCACCAGCACCGCATCACAGCACCTCCGGACTCGCCCATCATCTCCCCACTCGACGCTACAGCCGGAGAGACGTTCCCAGCAGCCCAGGCGAGTTGCTTTGTCCGGTCGCACTCTAGCCCAGATCTCCCTCGACCTCTCCTCAATCCTTTGATCCACACCTCTCCAGGTATTTGCTCTCCGTGTGATTGTTGATGTGAGGGAAATTAATTGTGTTGATGGTGGAATCTCACTGTGAATCGTTGGTATTGGTGGATACTTCTCTTTGATTTTGATCAATCTAGGAACTGATTTCTTCCAGTTGTGATGTGGTTAGCATCTGTTATGCTATGCCCTAATTCTTCAACAAATTTCGTTGAAGGTGAGAGAGCTCGCCAACATTATTAGGCATTTGATGACTCTCTTTGTAGGCATTTGATGTTGAAATTAACAGAGAATTCTCCTTATTTTAGTAGCTTGGGCAAAGTGGTAATGTGAATGCTTCTTTTTAAAGATATGTGAATTGTTTTGCTTATGTCTTTTTAACCGAGTTCGAGAACTTCTCAAAGTGGCTTGGAGTCTCGCAGTGATTGGTTTCTGCTTTTAGCTCCTGAGGTTTTTCTGATGAGAAGTTTTCATAAGTTCAAGAATTCTTGTTTTCCTGTTTGTCCTATACCAGTTACACTAGCATTTTGCATACTGCCTTTTGCAAATTGAGTCTATAATAGTTAAACTTGTTTTTCAATGTTCTATTATGTTACGTATGGAAAAATATCTCTGTATTAGTTAGATATTTTTACTGTTGATGTAAAAGCCTTACATACAAATAACGCTTTCCTCCCATATAGCTATAAAAGTCTTACTCCCTCTTTGTACTTTTTTTGGGTTTTTTTTTCCTAAAGATGTTGAAATTTGGAGTAAAGCCATAATTTTTTCTTATGATCCTTTTGTACTCGCCACTCAAGCAATTTACGTATACTATGCTCCTTATCCGGGATGCATACCGCGACGATCGAAATGATGTGCTGTGTTCAAAACGAAATCACTGTCAACATTTGATGCTCCTGAAGCAGTGGAAGAAGCTTTTCAAGCTCCAGTGAGGTGAACCACTTCCTTGGTCTTGAAGTGCAAAGAACTAAGGAAGGGTTGTTCCTTGGTCAGCAGAAGTATGCCAAGGATCTACTTCAGAAGTATGGGATGATCGACTACAAGCCAGTGTCTAACACCAATGGAGGTTCATCTCAAGTTATGCTCTACAGAAGGGAATGATCTTAAAGATAGTACCATGTACCGGCAACTTGTAGTTAGTTTAGTCTATCTAACTCTTTTAAGACCTGACATCTCATATGCTGTTGGCGTGGTTAGCTGATCCATCCGGAGTAAAAAAAACCACACCTGGAAGAAGCTCGTTGGATTCTGAGGTATGTGAAAGGAACTTGTGATTATGGTCTCTTATACAAGAAAAAAGGCGTTAGTCAAGTCACTGTATATTGTGATGCTGATTATGCTAGAGACTACGATACATGTCGATCCACCTCGGGATACGTGTTCAGCCTAGGATCAGGAGCTATTTCTTGGAGCATCAAGAGACAACCAACAATGTCACTATCAAGTACTGAAACCGAGTATCGTGCAGCAACTGCAACTACCCAGGAGTGTAGTTGGTTGATACAGTTACTGGAAGATCTTCATCAACCCGTTGATTGTCCACTGGAGCTATACTGTGACAATCAATCCACTATTCGCCTAGCGGAGAACCCAGTGTTTCATTCTAGGACAAAACATGTTGAGGTACACTATCACTTTGTTTATAAGAAAGTACTTGTGGGAGATGTTGAGATGAAATATGTGAAGACCGCAGTCATATAGCAGATATCTTCACCAAAGGTCTTAATAGAGCAAACTTTGAACAACTTCGCAGTCTACTGAGAATGATCGCTTGTTCAACGATTGAAGCGAGTAGTCGTTGAGGAGGAGTGTTAAGAAACAATCAACTACTCCTCTCCCCACATATAATTGATCTCAATCATTCTTGGCTAGAAGGTTATCCTTATTTAGCTAATAATGGATTCTTATCTTTTAAAGTGGTGGTCTTGAGCTAAGTTGAAGATTTCTTAAGATATTAAAGCCTTTAGTCCACAAGCTTAGATTGTCAAGGTTAGACTAAGTGCCCTATAAATATGAGCACCTTACAAGCTTAATATGTACAACAAAAACAAGCTCTAGTAGTCTTAGTACAGAGCTTGCTTCCCTTCTTCCCATTGTTCCACTTCTCTTTTTTGTTCTAATAAAATTAATGGTGTGATTGTCAAACACATTGTGAAAGTGTGAGATTTATTTTGGTACGATATTCGGATAATTTATCGATATTTGGTGTTTATTTTACAAGTGTCTAATATCGATTATTAATGGCTACCGGACTGAACATCTCATCATAGTCTAGTCTGTATTTCATCTCATCATAGTCTAGTCTGTATTTCTGTGAGAATCCTCGGGCCACCAAACGAGCTTTGTATCTGTTGATGGATCTGTCTGGACTAGTCTTGATCTTATACACCCACTTGCATGAGATGGGTTATACACCTTGTGATTTTGACATGAGATCCCAAGTCTCATTCTGGTTCAAAGCATCATCGTCTTCTTCCATTCTACTTCTCGTGCAGCTTCGTGGTAAGTGCTCGGCTCCCTCGTCATATCGTCCTCAACCAAAGCAGCATTAGCATACTTTGGGTTTGGTTTTCGGATTCTACCGATCCTTCGAAGTCTTGGGGGAGGATCTTCAACATCCTTGATCTCCTCATATTGTGTCGGCCTGTTTTCTTCGGTTATCATGCGTATTTCACTTTTCCAGGGACTCCTCCTTGGTGATTGAGTAGGCTCTTCTTGAGAAAGTAGTTGTTTTTTTTGAACTTGGAGTCTTCTAGTCATCATCATCAACTTCTGGTTGCTTTCCAAGCCTCTCTTGAACCTCCACTTCAAACTTCTTTGTGTCTGGTAGTACCACGTATTGTGGGGACCACCAAGACAAAGGCTTATCAAATACCACATTTCTCGAACTGTGGCATCGATCCGTGTTTGGATCACAATAGATCCAACCCTTTCGTTGGTTGTCATAGATCCGTGTTTGGATCACAATAGATGCACCGATCGTCTTCTTATCGAACTTGCTTCGAAGATGATCTGGCATGAACACATAGCAGACACAACCAAATACTCAAAAATGGCTCACCGTAGGCTTTAGGTTATAAAGCTTCTCGAACAGGGTGACAAATTCAAGATTTGCCTGGGGCAACCTATTGGTCACATGTGCTACAATTTTCATGCACTCGGCCCAAAACCGAGGTGGTACGTTCTTGGCATGCAACATACTCCGACAGGTCTCCGCCAGGTGTCAATTTTTCGTTTCCGTAACTCCATTTTGTTGTGTTGTATTAGGACACGTCAGCTGTCGACTTATTCTATGTTGAAGATATGCTATGAACTCTCCTGAGGTGTATTCTCCTCTAACATCGCTGCGCAGGCACTGGATCTCCAGGTTCGGCTCCTTTTCAGCTTCTTCTTTGAAAAGCTTGAACTTTAAAAGAGCTCCTGACTTCTCTTTCATGAAGTAAACCCATACATATCTCGAATGATCATCAATAAAAGTGATCATAAAACGATAACCACTTATTGATGGATGCTTCACTGGGCCAAACACATTGGAATAGACCAGCTCCAGAGGCACCTTGGATCTGAACTTGGAATCCTCGAATGACAATTGATGTGCTTTACCATATTTGCAACCAGCAACTTCTAGCTTGGGAAGACCTTTGGTTGCTGACTTTTTCATTATCAACTTCAGTTTATGATAGTTGACATGACCTAAACGTACATGCCATAGGTCGGGGGTTTCATTCTTTCTTGTCTTATCTACATATGCCTCTTGAGCAGACATCACGTAGACAGACTCAAGTCGTCGTCCCTCCATTAATGGTGGACTTAACGGTTTTAAGTAGCTATAGACCTTCACATCGGATGGTCCAAAGACAACATAATTCCCATCTGATGTGAGTTGAGATACTGACAACAGATTCATCTTCATTCCTGGCACGTGTAGTACCTTATCTAACTCTACAGTGTTAGAGTTGTACCTGGGAACCACCATGGCCTTGCCAACTTGACTGATTGGCATCTTCGTGTTGTCTGTTGTGACGACAACATGACCTCCCCTGTCATATGATTGGAGCATCCAGAGTCTAACGATCCAATCATTATTAAAGTTGATCAGCTTTTCACTTACGACGGTAAGTGTCAGTTCCTCCACTGGTTTCATCTTAGCTCTTGATTCGATCGCCACCTCTTCTATAGTAAGTGAAGCTTGAAAATCCCGTTCATCTTTGCTCTTGTTATGTTTAGAGGTTGAAGTAGCGGTGTTATCTTTCTCTTGCTTATGCCAGCAATCTCGAGCGTAATATCCCTTCTTGTCGTAATTGTAACACTTCTCATTGCGACGTTGATTCCTTCGAATATCGTCGCGTCATGATGGTTGAGCTCCCCCTTGTTGTAAGCCCTTCCATGGTTGACGTCTGTGAGAAGAGCCGACTTTCTCATGGACTTGTCACCATCGTCCTTGCTCAACGAGGCAATATTTCTCTTCTGGAAACTTCCTCTCTTGTTGCTAAAGAGAGCCTTTTCCTCTTCTTTAAGAGACACTCCAGACATCTGCTTATCCAAAATCTCTTGGTTTGCCAGTATGTTCTCTAATTCAATCAAAGTTGGTTGAGTGGTCCATCCACGGGTTGTTGTAATAAGGTCATTAAATTCTGACCTTAACCCGTGAACGATTATCCTCCACATCCTTTTGTCACTAATTGAATCTTTTATATCCAACTTAGTGATTTCTTCGCATAATGATTTGACCTTAGTGAAGTACTGACAGATAGACAGTTCTCGTTATGAGATTGGCATAAGCTCATTTTCTAACCTTTGCAATTGTACGTCATTAGTTCTGGCGAATAGGGTGGCTAGTACATCCCATGTTTCCTTGGGCGTCTCGGGATCTTGATGCGGTGTAGGAATTCATCTTCTATGGAAATAGATAAGGCATACATAGCTTACCCGCTTTGGTCTTCCACTTTTTGATCTCGTCCTCCTTTTCCTTGGGTGGTGTCGTCTCAAAACCTCCAACGATCTCCCAAAGATGTTTACCGACAAAGTAGTACTTGATGTGAACGCTCCAAGTATTGTGATTGTCGTGATTGAGCTTCTCGACTTGAATATTGTTTATATTTTTCGTCATGATAACTTGATAAAATGACAGTATTTTTTTTACTAGACCAGTAATTTTTTTTACTGGAACAGTAAAAAATAAATTACTATAGTAATTTTTAACCAAGTAAGTCTGGTGCGTGACCAACCAACTTCACAGCGATTGTGTATTGACAGAATCTTCGCATCCTTCGATTCTCAATCGACTATTTGGCGCGACCTTCGATATTAATTTCACCATTTTGGGATTAACCCAATCTTTCTCTGATATCACTTGTTGGATTAATAACCGATATTAGACACTTATAAAATAAATATCAAATATCGATAAATTATCAGAGAATCGTACCAAAGTAAATCTCACACTTTCATAATGTGTTTAACACTCACACCATTAATTTTGTTAGAACAAAGAAGAGAAGTGGAACAATGGGAAGAAGGGAAGCAAGCTCTTTATAAGACTACTAGAGCTTGTTTTTGTTGTACATATTACGCTTGTAGGGTGCTCATATTTATAGGCCACTTAGTCTAATCTTGACAATCTAAGCTTGTGGACTAAAGGCTTTCTTATCTTGAGAAATTTTCAACTTAGCTCAAGACCATCGCTTTAAAAATAAGATTCCACTATTAGCTGGATAAGGATGACCTTTTAGGTAAGGATGATTGAGATCAATTATAAATGGGGAGAAGAGTAGTTGATTGCTTTTTAACAGGTTTTGTTGGAGTGGGTTTCTTATGCTTTATCGAGATGATCGAGTCGGACCTTTGAATTAGTGAATAGGCGAATAGATTAACTACGAGATTAATTAAATGTGGAGCTTGGGGGCGTATTGAGAAGAAGGAAGATAAACGAAATACGAGAAGTGTATGGTCTGATTATGGTGTCCCACTTCACCTCTATGTCCCTAAATTACAGTCGTCGTTTCTCACTCATTCCTTCATCATCATCCCCCTAACCACACCTAACAACCATCCATATTTTCCGACATCATCTCTCCTCTCTCCATCTCCCCCACTCCTTTAATATAATTGCTACCTTTTTCAAACAATTGACAATCGACACTTATGTTTGTGTTTGAGATGAATAACTGCTCACGCATTAGGTTTTGAATTTTCAATATGGTGATAATGGTCATAACAAATAGTTCGTCGATCGAGAAACAATCACTTGATCAAGGGAGTTGAAAAATTCAATTGAGATCCAAGATGTCGCAGGGTCGAAAATCGAGAGAATCAATTGAGATCCAATGTTCTCCATTTTATCAGTATTGTTTCCTACTATATTGTTGACGTAGAGCGGGTAGTAACAGATATGAGTAGGACATTGAGTTCGATGAAGATACACGGTACAACATATGAAATACACAACACGTTTCGAAATTAAAACAAAAGATGCACAAAGTACACATATGTCATGGAAAAGTGTGCCTACTCATTAAGGCATTATATTTTATGGGTGTACTGTTGGTTCCGACGAGACACTGTTGGCTTTGATGGGGGTATTGTCAGCTTCTATGGACGAACTATCTACTATGACATCAACGACAGACTGATGGCGGCATCGATGGTGGCGAAGTGAAAATGATTCGGGTCATAGTTTTGTGTGATGTACGTAATTTGGTTTCGTTTTTACTCTTAACAATGTCCGAAAAACCCAAAATTGATTCAGGATTAAAGTTTACAATTTAATTTATCATTAGTGTTTCACCATAATTTTGTTAAAAACGATGTTTGATCGTACTAAATTAGACCTCGAAGTGCGTGTTATCGTAATTTATGTGGGATGGATGGAGTATATTTTTTTGTGTCTTATTTATCGTACTTGGTTGAAGTGCAAAGTAGCGTAGTTGATGATGTTGTAAGGTTTTGTTGGATTAGGGTTTGTGTCTTTGCTCGTGAGTATGGATTTTGTGGTCTGATATGTTAGTTTTGTTGTATCCACAAAGTAAAGGTAGGGAGGATATGGAGGATTCGAATGGTTTTCTTTTTCTATAGTTGGTTTTGAATTTGTGAATTGATTGAATTATTTTCAGCTTTATTGATTGAGACAGGGCCCGTTATCGGAAGCTAATTTTTAAATTTATATGTTTTGGGAATTGTTTTCCTGCATATAGGTTTTTGTAATTATTCATGAAATTATGTACTTTTGGGTAATTTGTTTGAAATATCTAAATAATTTAAAAGTTATTTTAATAATATTTTTTTATTGACGTTGTCCCATGCACATGATTGACTTTGAACAAAAAAATCCCAATTTTTCACATTACAATATTTAAACAATAAAATGAAAAAGAAGGGGAAAAAATTCACTTTTCTCGATAATTTTTGTTTGTTCATTTCGTTTTATCAAGTTCACGGATTTAATCATCAATTGGATGGAAACATGTAGCATTCGTTCTATGATACTAAAATTTATCTTTGTTCTTATGTGTTTACGTTTTACAACAAGATTAAGTGTAAAAGTAACATGGATTGTATATATTTCGAGAATTCTTCATGTTCTTTAATTTTGACCGTTCAATATCTCATCCGATGGTTAAGATTAAAGATTAATTAATTAAAAAATAAATATAGATAATAATAAAATTTAAACAAAAAGATTAATTTAGTAAAATTTATTGGACATTCTATTTAATTTAGTATAATAATCGATATGAAATTTTTCGAGATAAATATTTAACAGTTGTGACACTGTTTTCAACTGAGATATTTTACTCTTGACCGTTCAATATCTTATTCGATGGTTTAGATTAAAGATTAATAAATTAGAAAATAAATACAGATAACAATAAAATTTAAACAAAAAGATTAATTCAATAAAATTTATTGGGCGTTCTATTTAATTTGGTATAACAGTGGATATGAAATTTTTTGAGATAAATATTTGATAGAAATATCAATCAAATCTTCGGTTATGATTATATGCCAATTTTAATAAAAGAGAATTATTTATTAGTTATCAAAACGTAAATTTTTTTTCCAATTTATCATATCTCATTATCTTATTTGTCAATTAATCTTTGTATCTAACAATGAAAGACAACAAGTTATGTCTGAAAAAAAATCAAATGATAATTAATAAATTTGGGGTGATTTTTTGATAATTAAGTTTAAAAATAAGACATGCGTAATTTACACTTTTAATAACATTTAACAAAAATAAATTAAGAAATCATAATATCTATTTGTAAAATCTTGGACAAATAAGATATTTCATATCTCATCCTACTTTATCACTACGCTACATTGGTTTAAAAATTCGAATCAGATCTCTTTTATTGCACATAAACCTATGTTTTTTGTTTTTAATCCCGTGCATTATTACACGCACGAATAAACTAGTATATACCTAACCAATAAAGTATTGACAATTTCAAAATAATAGTCCAAATAATAACTCAATAAAATATTAACAATATCAAAATAAATAGTTCATATAAAAATCAAATCATGAAGAATTAGTGAATTAGAACTTTGTCCCCGTATCGCGCGAATGATACACTAGGTAGTTATAAATCTCATTGGAAATACCAAGCTAATCCTTCTTGAATTTGTAGTGTCACTATTTCTTTTACGAAATTCAAAAAAAAAAAAAAAAAAAAAACCACTTTCACTCCATAAACCCTACCTCTCCCACCAAGCTCCGACTCCAAATCCAACCTTTCTTCAACTTTATCATCGATTCTTCCCATTTCTTCACAGGCATTCTCTCTTTTCTTTCATTTAACCATATTCTTCTCAGTAGTCAACTTTCCATATTCGACACTTCACATTAATTTGCCCATTTCGATCCAGATGGGTCTTTTATTTTTGGGGCAAGTGGGTTTCGTCCCAATTGACCCTTTGGTGTGATTTTGATGCCCTTTTGAGGGTATTTGTTTCTTGGGTTTTCTTATACGATTTTCGAGGTTTTTGATTTTGGTTTGTCTGAGATGGGTTGGAATGTTTCTTTGCAGGGAGGAAAGATTTCGTGTGAGGGTTCGGTTGAGGGTTTAGAAGTAGTGTCGATTGGGGAAGATGAAGCCGGTTGTGGGCATTGTGGTGTCGAATAAGATGCATAAGTCGGTTGTTGTGGCGGTGGATCGTCTGTTTCATCACAAGTTGTACAATAGATACATCAAGAGGACTACCAAGTTCATGGCTCATGATGAGAATGATCAGTGCAACATCGGCGATCGGGTAATTTGTGGTGCTTGTGTTGATTTGTGTTGAATAGATGCAAAAATTTGTTAGTCGTGTAACTATCTCTGTGTATATGATTTTTTGTTTATGTAGCTGTGAGAACTAATAAAATGAACTGGTTTTCGAGCCTTTGACCTTGGATGTGGCCTAGTGAAGATTCGGAAGGAGCAATAGACTTTAAAACATATGTCGATGATTATTTAAATGGAATGATTGGACTTGGGAGCTAAAAATACTCACTTGAAGAAATTTTAAGCTGGATAGTAGATTTGTGTTAGATCGGTCAAGTAAAAGAATGAAGAATAGTATGGGTTCAAGGCATACACTACTCAATTGTGGTCTAGGTTTTGTTACATCCTTTTGCAAAGATTTAGAATGCTTAAAGAGCATGTGTTTTTATGAATTTTTTTTTTTCGTTATAATGTTACTATGTAAGGTAATAGTAGTTTATCATCCTCCTTTATTTTTTGTTTCTTGTTATTTTTCACAATTCTTCTCCTATAAGCTTTAGTTTCTTTACTAGCATTATTTTTTTATTTAATTTTTATAAGAGTTATGAGTACTTCTCGAGAAGTAAAGAGTTTCTATGTTGTGTCAAGACATGTTTTGGTCTTTTGTAATATAGGCTATCTACTAAGACAGTGGTTGTGACGTCCTAAATTTTCATTACTTATTAAAGATATATATGACGTCACTGTCGTTGGGCCCAACGTCTCTGTTAGGCAAAAACTATATTTCCTGATTTAGTTATAAGAATTAAGCTAAGTTCACTTATGCATCATTAGTTTAGAAACATTTGATGCACTCAATCATACTTTGCAGCGAAATTTACGTCTTTTTCTAAGATCAGAATATCTTTCACGCATGAGTTACAACTAGCATCAAAGCTTAGGTCACATTTCTTTTACAACTTTTGCTCCTGTAACAAAAAGAAGAGGAAAGACACAGAAAAATAGTTGTCGTGAGCTATACGAGCTCAATAACGTATCGGCTCCTTTCCGAAGGGATGTATGAGAGGAAGAAAAGAAGAAAGATTTGATAACTTAAATCATATATTCCAGTACTCTGGAATCAAATATCACTTAAAGATAACAGAGAGAAGAAGATAAAAAAAAAAAAAAAAAAAAGATCACTTGGATCCTTTGTTATAGCATTCTGGAACTATCATGTCAATCTGATATTCACAATTACCATCACAAGCATACCAGTGATTCACCCTAGTCACATAAGCACATTTAACACCACGTAATAACGCTTGAAACTACACATCAATTGATACTTCAGTTATTATTAACGTCATTTACCACCATCATATCTTTCCTGATATAATAATCAAGATCTCCATATCAAACAAAGTGAGACAATGACACTGTGACACGATAGGTTCCAAGGTCAAGTCTCACGCACTGCTGCACTCAACAATTTACTCAAGACTTTGTTACACTCACCATCACATTAATCATACAGAGACGATAGACAATATATACACTCAATGTTATATTTGTGTCTTTGACAAGACTTGTTCAATTTCTTAAATAAGCTCTCTTCAGTTTTAGCAAAAGGGACATCCGCAAAAGAGGATCAGCCAAATCGGAGTCCAAGGTCTCCTGCAGTGAGATACCCTCATACAAAACCTCACATGGTATATGAAAGAATGTCACCATCAAGTCACTGTATAACAC
The DNA here is from genome assembly GCA_035668315.1 of Drosera spatulata. Classification (NCBI taxonomy): domain Eukaryota; kingdom Viridiplantae; phylum Streptophyta; class Magnoliopsida; order Caryophyllales; family Droseraceae; genus Drosera; species Drosera spatulata. The sequence continues at coordinate 8,482 of JAOVYX010001857.1, read as the reverse complement.
AAATGACAGACATAACCTCAATGTTATAATTGTGTCCTTGGCTAGACTTATTCAATTTCATAAGTAACATCTCTTCAATTTTAGCTAAAGGGACATCCGCGAATGGGGATCGGCCAAACCGGATCCCAGGGTCTCCTGCAGTGAGATATCCTCATACCAAAATGATATCACAAGATCGATGGAAGAATATCACCATCAAGTCACTGCATAACACAAACGACAGACACAACGTTTTTTGTGTATTATATCACGATGTTATCTCATCAATTTATGGATTTATACTTTTTTCACACATTCATTCTCATTATACCAACAAACAAGGCATAACACACACCATGCAACAACACTCCACAGTACTCAGTGGTTAGCACACAACACACAGCAGTTGTCAGTATTTTACATTAGTCACATTTAGTGACTGCATCCAAAGATTCCAATGCATATTATTATACTCATGGTATGACACACAATAAATCTAAACGTTGTCTTTTATTATAATTCTTCACATATACACGCTCAGTCTCGTCCTTAAGTGACAACGAGCAGTGTCTCCAAGTCCTATAATATAATAGGATTCATATATTTATATATTCCATTGTGAATGTTCATGTTACGAAGTTAAGCATATTTGTTCATATTTCGTGAAAAATCGTCATAATAATATTATGTGGTTGTGTCAAGCTTTGAGAAAAGTCTTTGATACTTATTTTGATAGTACATGGTGATGATTTTATGTATTTATAATCATTAGAAATGTTCGTAAATATTTGGAGTTGTTTCGGGTTAGAAACGGGTCATTCTCGGATTCTATCTAACTTGACCCTTTGACACGTTTAAATCTATAGCTTCTCGTATACATGTTCAAAAGTTATTTTATAGAATTGTACATAAACTAGACTCTATAACCTTTCCATAAAATTAGAGTTTTCATCATGAAACCTTATCAATAATAGCAGTTTATTCGTTAAAGTTTATATTTTTTGTTAGATCAAACAGTTTGACCTTTTTTCATTAATCAGCTCATAACTCTTTACACACAACTCCAAATTCTGATTTATAAACTGTTCTGAAAACTACACTTCAAGATCTTTCCATTGATATAGAGTTCGTCTTCTAACACATACCGTGTAATTTCAGATCAAATTCAAATTCAAAGATTGGTTTGATTTTGTGTGATACGAATTGTAGATTGTAGTAAGAAACATAAAGAAACATTCTAGAATGTTTCTTTATGTTTCTTATTGTTTCGACGACTTTTGTTTTGGGATGTCTAAATCACAGAGTCATTTCTGTAATCAGTTTTTACATATTAACGTACCCTCACGTTTTGATTTATATCTTGAGATTCACAACTCCAAATCATGATCTATTAACTTTATTAAAAACTAGACATATGAGGTTTTAACATATATTAAAATCAAAATTTATTATCTCACGAAATTTCTAATCTTTTGGAAGCTCATCCTTACTTATCACGCGGATGGATGACTTGTGAAGTGTTGCATGTTAAAATCAATTCCTCGTCGTCTGGCTCCTCTCCTTGGATGTTATCTCTTCTTGACCTTGTTTGTCTCCTTGATTCCAAGGAATGATGAGGAGAGGAGAGGGGATGAAATGATTGTGATGAAAATGGCAAAGGAGATAGGTGAAGAGGAGAAGATGTTTGTGTTGGTACAGTGTGTTAGGCAAAGTGCAAGAAGTGGAAAAAGTGAAAATACAAATGGAGAAGTTAGGTAAATGTCAATGAAAGTCGTATTAAGGGATCATAACCTCTCATATTTGTGTGACAGTTTAATTTCATCCGTATTTAGCATATTTTTGTCGTGATTTTGACAAACAAATTGTACATCCCCGTCGAATGATTTATGACGTGAATTAAAGGCTTCGATGTTCTTTGTTGACTGGATTTAAAACTCACCATTATACATATCACATGATCTCTTCCGATTCCCATGATGTCATTTTGTAAAATCAAAACCGTGACAAATTCAAACTCTATGATTCTCAGGTTCAACTAGATCCTTCCAGACCATTGAGCAAGCGGAAGCATTGGATCGTGGCTGAAATCTTGAGGAAAGCACGTATTTATCAACCTTTATCGGACAATACCATCTCTCAGACAAGCACCAGTGTTGAGGCTTCAGCTGCCAAACAAGCTTGAAGGGTACATTACCTATGCCCTAATGTTCATTACTTTGTTGTTATGATTCCAGAATGTACCTATGAATTGATGCTTTATGCTTCTGGGCTGTGTATTATGTGTATCGTTGTCCGGTGTCTCAGGGCATAATAGGAGTAGATTCCCTGTTGAGATCTGCAAATCCTTTTTCTGTGTGTGTGCCTATTACACCAAACATAATTGAAAACAAGCCTTTGACAACGCCCTTCATTATTTATTTATTTACTTATTTTTTGCATCTCACCGGGTTATGGTTGTTGAACGGTTTTTCTGCTGATCTGGTAGAATGTGGTAGAAGGTACTGTGTACAATATGCAGGGGACTCGGACCTATTGCTTCCATATATAGAATTTTCTTGTGATGTATTTCCCCTGATATGTGTCCTTTTCACAATGTACTTGGGTGTGCATATCCTTTTGCTTTCTACCCTTGGCTACCATGTTTAAAGGCCTGCTTCTTGAGTTGTGCTGTCAGGAAGCTTCTTGAGTTGCGCTGTCAGGAAGCTTCTTGAGTTGTGCTGTCAGGAAGCTTCTTGCTGAGATCTGGAGGACATTGCAATTTGCATCAAGTCTTGGCATTAAAATTGTCGGCCCTTATCTTTTATAAGACGTTACTTAGAGGTGTTCAGAGTATGGTCTGGTTTCCCAACCTGTAATTTGCTATCTAGCTCCCTTTGGGCATCTTGTCTTGCTGGTGCGGACACTGCTTTCCTTAAGTTGGCTTCTTAATTGTGTGTTTCGACTTTCGAGAAAAAAACACCATGGCTTTAGTTGAATTCACCTCCACTTGTGACATTGTTTCTGCTCTCCTCAGGTGTCTCATCAAGGAACTCTGGAGTTGCCAGTTTGGGGTTTTTTGTGCTCGATTTCGTTCTTTGATTCTCATGTCTCTATGCTGATTGCTGATAGCTGTTAGCTTTGTTGAAGTTCAGGCTTGGTTTTCTGTAGAGGTTGTACTGACATGTAATATAACTATTCGAGCAACTTTGGTGCAATAATTCCATGGCATGAGATTACCGTATGTTTAGTTTGCACCATGAATGCAAAGCTTGTGAGCTTGTTCCATTTCTCAGTGTTTTTTCAGGTTCACCAGCATCCGCATATTATAGAGATTAAAAGTTAAGGGAGATGTGTTTTGAGATTTGAACCAAGTCAATGTTAGTGGATCTTTTAATTATTAGGTTTTCATCTTAAGATATATCTTTATTTTATGTTTTAATCTGATCGTTGTTTTTTTGACATATATACGTTTAGGTGTGTTAAGATATATATTCGTCAAACCATTAAAAAACAGGAGATATAATTTGTTTTTATTTTTGAGCTAATTGTTTTTTTAATTCATACTGAATAAGATATGTTTTTCTTAAATTCTATTAATTGATGAGATTATTTATTGTTTATATTGAAGAAGACATGATTGAATTACTTCATGAATTGATGATTCCGTTATGGCTTCAGTGGGATGGGGAGGTGGATCGTCTCCTGTCGTAAAACAACAGGAAGGGTGCTGTATTGCTTCTCAGTCTTTGATCAAGTGAGTTGTTTTTGGTCCCATGTGAAATCCAATGGTTGATCAGAAATTCCACTTGTGCTGTTTGTTTTACAACCGCAGACGATCCACTCCCAGATCAAGGTCTATCAAATATTTGTTCATCACTTTCAGTCTACTGCGTACATAAAACCCTTTACATTTTTCAAACTACAGCAAGTTAACTTCCTTACAGCAACTCCGTATCAATAAGAGGGCCAGTAGCTTTCAAACTCAGCACACTGCTCCATAAACCTATTATTCCCACCATTTACATTGTTCAGATCAGCTGATCCATTACCACCCTCCATTGCACTCAACATGCTCGATGGGCCGACATCCTGAGCTCCGATGGCATTTTGCAATGGCGGGCTTAGACCCTGTTGTCATTGTCTCTCCAAGGTTCAAGTTTAAACCTGAAAAGGTGAAACAGCCAGCAGATGTCGTTCCAAGCATTGGATAGTTCAGTTGGTGGGATTGAGTGATGAGAAGGCCTGAGTCGCCTCTTAGAGTCCTCGAAAGCTCGGGCGTTGCAAGTTGCTGTGCAGTGGTCAACATTGAGCTCCTTCCGAAGGGAAACTGAATTTGATCTATCTGCATCATCGACGGAGTTGGTATTGTGCTCGACGAGGTTTCAAGGTTGACGGTACTTGACTGATTAGTAGAGAACTTCTTCGCTCCTTCTGTCTTTTGGAACACGCCACAAACCACCCATTTATCCTGTTGATTATACCATATGAAATAAATAATTCAAATATAAAGTCATAGAGGCAAAAAGAAAATGATTTCTTCACCTTGAGTGTAGGACAAACTAAATCAAATATGCCTCGACATACTAGCTATAGCAACATGTAAGTTGTTTAATTACCTTGGAAGATCTATAAGCTGTTTTTGAAAGAGCGCGATATTCGTGCATGACCCAGTTACTCTTTTCTCCCCTGTGGGGCCCTGCTGCGATAAAAGACTAGCGTTTTCTTCATACCGATCAACTCTGACATGATATTGTTGAATATCTCTTTATCTTTGCCAGTGGTTTTCCAGTATCCTGTGTCGCCCGGTTGGTTCTAACTCCGGTTGGATACTTTCTATCTCGAAGGCTGAAGAAATACCACTCCTTTTCTCCCATTTTTGCTTTTCTTTGAGCAATTAACCATTTATTTGAAAAAGGGAAAAAACATTAGAACAAGAAGTGAAAAGAATAATGAAGTGCAATCAACCCTCTTCGGTAATCCTTAAGCAATTAACCGCTCACTTCGTCTATTGTGATGTTCATATCTTCATGCCTGCGTTTATTGGAAGTTAGGTTATTATGTTTGTATTTTCCTGATCGTGTTTTGACTAATCGTCTAAGATTATCCTTTTGATACTACGATGTTTGGTTATGAGGTTAGTCCTACCAAGTACCAACCAAGCTGATTAATCGAATCTTTCCGGAGACTGGCTGATTAATCGAATCTTTCCGTTTTCAGTCTCCTCCTCGGTTTCCGCTCAAAACACACACTATATTCTGAACACAAGTGCATTCACTATCAAAACATGAACCTAAATTTATTTAAACTCACTGCAAGAACTCCCCCGTCATGCTTGGCGCATCAAAGCCAAACATATTTTTATCTTTAGCTGCTACTATGAATCTATGAAGGTAAACTGATATTTATGCATACCTGGAAGATCCCATGGCTCGCACTTGTTAAGATCAACATCTGCAATAGCCCGACCAGTGAAACCAGGATCAGATATCTTGTTGATCAAGTAGCAAGTTATGAGCTCTTCGTCGGAGGGATGAAACCGAAACCCTGGTGGCAAATTGCTTTCCTCCTTTTTCTTGATCTCTCCTTCCATTATAACCTCAGCTCAGCTTTCTTCTTCTTTCGGATACAATTAAGTATTCACTAACTTTCATGTGCTATACAATCCTCGATCAGCAAAAATATTTCTCAACTCTGGCAAAATTCTGATGCATGGAAGAGATCATGATCGTAGAGTCGTAGTAGTTGAAGTTATCTAGACACGGCGATTAGTTTTATTGGCGAACGAGACAGAGATATATGTCTAAAATATGTTGAATGTGGTGTGTTGAGGAAGTTCTCACCTACTAAGGATCTTGGCACACAAGGTACTCTTGCCTATCTTTGTTTTTCTCAACTGTTGCTAATTAAGATGATTAGTAGATGGTTGAATGTGGTGTGTTTTTAGTATTGATCCTCCTCATTGTCCAGATTACAGCGCATTCGGCTTTTGTCCAGATAACTGAGCTCTTGAGAAACTATTGTGCAGATATCCCTATACGGCAAGTTATCACGGCCAAGAATAAGATACAAAGAAACGATAGCTGAGGCGCAACAAATATCAGATCCCTTAACCTGGTCGAGAATGTCGATATCCCAAGTGTTGAATAAGATCAAATGCTACATTGCTAATAAGAGGTGCAAGCAAGCTCTGGTTGCTATTTGAGCCATCAATATATCGGAGTTACATCAGCTAGGGTAGATAACTTGTTGGCTCTACCAAACATTCTTATCCCAATAATAACTGCTTTCCATTTCTTATGCCAAAAAATCAGTTGGATCATGTCGTTGGACAACGTAGACAGTCAAAGACGATTCAACATTCTTACACCCTGGTTGTGAGTTTTAATCACGAGAGAAAGGGAGGGGAAAAAAACGAGGCAGTCCATCGGAGTCGAGTACTAGAACTGGTGAATCAAAATGTAACAATGTTGAATAGATTAGGAACAAAAATGTTGGTTGCAATTCTGATGATTCGAGCGTGCAGCAACTATTTAGTCTAATATATAGTGAACTTGTCACAGATTCTGTTGGATGATTTCCTTGGACAACCCAGAAAGAAGATCCAACATAGTATCATTCCAAGTTTTATTTAAAATCAGAAGGCATGGAGATGGACTATAACGGTTGCACATATGTTTATTAGACTCTTTGCATAAGGAAGATATCTTTGATTACGCATGTATCTTCTTTAGTAATAGTTGTCATAGAATAGTTGCCATTGATCTCGTCTTTCCTTTTCCGTAAGAGTATCCCTTTGATTATTTCGTTTCCATATAGATGACTTGTTATCATTATATAAGGGTTGATGTAATTGTTAGGAGGAACCTATGAAGAATAATATAATCTCTTTCTCAAGTCAATTCTTCTCCTTTCCCTTTCTCGTCGTCTCTAACTTTCATTTCTCTCAAATCTCCTTATATTTCCTTTAACTTCCTTGCTACATTGATGCTCTCGTCAAATCTGTAATACCCCAAAAAAATGCTTAAATGGTTTGATAGTACTATCTATACCAATAAGATGTATCTTTCTTTTCGGTAGCCCATCATTTTAGAATTCCGTAGTTAAACGTGCTTAAAGTGGAGTAATGTTGGGATGGATGACCTCGTGGGAAGTTTCTCAGGACGGACGCGAGTGAGGTCAAAACGCACCGAAAAGACTAGTGTTGGTCTGTGGGGTCAGTTGTCAGTCTGGAAAACGGTTCTTGATGAAGACCCGATAGTAAGGATTTGACCGGGACGTTACAATTATGATGCTGCCACTTCAACCTAAAAAACTAAATATAGGTCTTACAGTTCTGATACATAGATATGCGTAATAATCCATCGTCAGCGTTGGCTACGGCTACCTACCCAACTTTCTTTGTTCTTTTCAACGGATGAGCCCTTATCCATTCATATTAATAACGGACCATCCGTAAATCTTTTCAAAGGAAGGGGCCTCATCTGTTAAAAAGAATAGAGAAAGTTAGCCAACTAACCAACGTTGATTGTGGATCATTATCCTATAAATATATCAAAGTCATAGTATTTACTGAAATCCAAGGTCGTTTATGTTCTTCTCTTGACTAAACTAATTATGGGTTACGTCAATATTGTTTTATGGTTGAAACCAAGTCGGAATTATTTTAATTTAGTTTTTTTTTTTGTCAAGTTTTAAGAAGCACAAACATGTTGATGTAACATACCAAGAGCATATATAACCTCTAGAGTTTCGCCAAAAGATAATTAAACCCAAACACGACACCATTGCAAATCCAATATTCCAAGAATAGAAAAACTTACCTTAAAAACCACTTTACTAATTTTTTGCATTTAGTGTCAATTCCTTAATTTAGAGAACGAAAACGATCTTGATAAATTAAAAAGAGACAAATAAGGTTTTCGATTTGCTGGCCAGAGAAAAAAGACACAAAACCTATCTTTTCTACATCGTGATATAACATTTTAGTTCTACTGTCACGGATTTCAATAAATCTTGTGGCTAAACAAAAAGTTTTAGCCTGAAGATTTTGTTACAGTCTTATGATTATCAAATCAGTGATGTCATGAGTTTTTATTCTTGTGGCTATTGATAACCTATAGCCACAGATACACAATAGCCCCCGACTGGATAGCTTTGGCTAATAAAATCAATCTATAATATTTTACCTCTTACCTCATCTTCTTTCCATAACCTAGGTAGTTTTCCCATAGGCTAATCCATGGCAAAAGATAAAATGGTTGTCATGGGTCATTTTTTCCCATGGCAAACAATTAGCCACGAGTTTGAACGCCACGGACGAGATACTATTTAGTCACGAGAATTCTATGGTTTAGCCACGAATTTGCTCATGGCTGTAGAGCAATTTTGTGATAGTGTCGACGACTTCGCGAGACAAACACCCGCACACTGTTGTATTTTGTTTTATGTATTCAGTTCATGCCATGACCTTTTAAATTTATGTTTCTAGTTCTTGTCTTTAATTATTTCAACAACAATAATCAAG
>JAOVYX010001856.1:0-12281 GCA_035668315.1 Drosera spatulata | reverse complement strand
CTGTCATGAATGTTAATTACATGACTGATTTTGTTGTGGTTTCAGGACAGATTGTTCTCTCTTCTTTCCTTTTTGTGTTTTCCCTGAAAAGGGGGCCGGCACGTTACTGAGCTCGTATAGCTCACGGCGTTGTTTTTCTTCTGTTTCTTGATTTTCATCTTTTCAGGATTTTGATTAAGCTATGATCCTATTTGTAATATTAATGCTTGGGACAACATCTAAGTTTCTGCTGCTTTAATATGTAGTAAAAGTAAACTTGTGGATGTAGTTTGATAATGCTTTAAGTGTATTGCTATTTGAATTTATTCTAAACCGAGTTAAGTTGAATTGCCTGGCTAGGGTTTGTGGGACCCTAGCCGCAGTAATGCCACGAGGGTTTTCAGAAAAGGACTTGAAAATCGGGACGTTACACAATCTTCATCCCACAATGATCGTGAGAATCATACCAACACTCTCATAACATATGCAAGGATAAAAGTTCGACTCCAATAAGACAACCAGCTGTAGCATTCACATACTAACCACTTTTTTACTCAAATCAAGTGTACATCGCATTTCATTTCAATATTAGGCCAGGACCAAAGAAAATAAACAAGATAGGTAAAAAGAGGTCGGCTATTTGGTTTATGATGTTAAGATGTAAGGGTAGAAATATGATACGAGTCAAGATAAACGATCAATACAATCATCCCTTAAGGCATTATGGCTTTACAAAAAGAATACCAAATATTCTAAACCAAACAAGAAGAATCTATTTTTATTTTTATTTTCATTTTTTTTTAAGAACAAGCTCATCTTATTGAAAACTTTTTGCTTGATGGATTGCTTTGTCAATCATCTTTTTTTTTAATTAAAAATAAATAAATCCTAGCACATTATGTGCCATATTACAACATAAGAAGATAGTCATCCCATACAAAAATATCCTCAACTTCGCTGTCTTAACTCGTATATGCAATAAGATTTAAAAGAGTTCTTTTGTGGAGTTTAATGACATGTGAAATATCGAATAACTCTAATGAGAAATATAAACATGCCCAATCAGTGTAACACATAAAGTATGAGATAGAAAGGAAAGAAAAATAAGGAGTAACAACGTCAAGTACGGGAGATTTAATAGGTTATAGTTACACAAAAAAATAAAATAAATGGTTTATGACGCACACCTTTCCGCCTTACTACTATCAAGTACCTAGTAACTTAACCTCGATGTATTATAAAAGTGTAGTCTTATCGTTATCCCTCACATCCCGTGTTTGATTTCCATCCAGTGTGCCTTGCTAGAGATGCAAACTTAGCAATACTTTGGACGACAAACTGCTACGTAATCAAATAGGTTGCAACTTAGGTCATTTTATTTCTAGTATAACACATGTCTTATTTCTTTATTGTGAGTTAACACATTTTGCATAACTCCTAAAAATTCTTGCATAAATTCTTATATTAAAACAAATATTGACACTTCTAGATTTTATTTTATTTTTTACGAAGTATTCAATTTTTACGAAATAAAACACAATTAAATAGGATATGATAACTAAATCTTGGGCTCACTAGGAATGTCATTATGAAATTCCTTTAACATATTTTTTCCTTAAACACGATTTTAAGCTTTTTACGAATTTTTCAATTTCCTTAAACAGGGCATGACCACAAAATCTTGGGCCCACAGAACACATTTAAACATAATTTTTTCCTCAACACATTTTGAGCATTTTACGAATTTTCCAATTTCATAAGTATCGTTCCTTAATTCCTCCGGTTCTCGAATTTTTTCAAGTCATCTTCAATATTTTGGGCAATAAAACACACATCAATTGGGTTTACTAGGAATATCAATGTGAAATTCCAAGTCTTTAGTTTTATGAGCCCAAAGTATTAAAGGTGATTTACCTGACCCAAACTCTTAAAGCTCATGTGTTTTGTATTGTAGGTGCAGGTTCTCTAAGCGATAGAGCACTCCTTGAGCGATGTTGTGATACTCAATATAAATACAGACTTCAACTCAACGATACAGAGATGATATCTTCATTCCATTAGTAGAAATCATGAGGAATTCTTGGTTAAAGTATACCTTAAATATTTTAAAATATCGAACCTCTTGAGTCACCTTAGAAAACAGTTTGAAAAAACACTTAAAAACCTCTTGAATCACTTTAGAACACTTGCAAGAGATTGAGTTCTTTTCAAAAAACATGAATTAGGTTAAGTCGAAATTCCTAGGTACTCAAGACTCTTACTGACTAGATAACAAGTGTCAACCTGTTTACAATACACAAGACATCACTTGAAAATACTGTAGCTTTCATTTTGTAACTTTTGTGCATCGTCCCAGAGTTGTTTTTAAATTATGGTTCCAGACCAACATCTTTGTCAAATTCTACATCCATCCAAGCTGTTTTGAGCTCCCTATGTGCCAATATATATCAAACCTGTTATCTCTATCTGCATACCATGGAAACTGAAACAACACAAGTATAGTGTTCTTTATTATCATCAAAACTTCATGAGGTTAGCAAAAACTTTATGAGGTTCAACATGATGAAATTTTTCAATAATCAATATTAATTCATTATGAAATAAATAAATAGGAAGATGACATGTATAATCCAACAGGAAGTTGACATGTATAAACCAATAAAAAGTGGGCACATGGTGTACCAGAAAAAATTCTTATATCTATATTATATATTACAAATGATGGATGTCAACTCCAGTTGACTCAGTGATAAACTGCTCCTTTTTTAACCGTGAGATCAGGGTTCGACACGTGAAAACATAAAAAACAACCTCTCCATATAAAAATAAAGATAAGGTCTCGACACATCCTACGCTTGACAGGATTATGTAGGTACGTTCCTTTCTACTTAAAATGATGGATGATTTTTTTATTAAGATAAATTACATTAAAATACGTTTTACTTGTATTTTGGTATCATTTTGATTTTTTCCAATCCATATCTATGAGACCGTAGCGCACACACGTATGCTTTATAATTCATAAAATCTTGACTACAATTCACGGATACCTAAACGCAAGTGAAAACTACAATGAGTATCTTTGCCTAGATATTATACTAAATTGAACGACTTTTATATTCAAATTAAAAATCAAACCTTTTAAGGATTTGGTTAATCAATTTTCATTTATAACTTTAGGTGTGTTATGACACATATTCGGTTTTTTTTTTTTTCATAATTCTAATTACTAAAATACTGATCTGTGCGTTGCACGATAGGAGATCATAATAATAAAAAAAAAGTAATACGTAAATTAACTCAATTATAATTAGTTGTATCTATTCCAATATAAAAATTCGGTATAAATCCTAATTTATAAATAAGATCAAATTCTTATATTATATAGATATCATTGTGGTTAGGTGATATAATGAGTAATGAATACTATAAGATATAATTATTCATTGTTTGTGTTAAACAAAAAAAACCCAAAAATATAAAAACATGAAAAAAAATCTAAAATCATACACGCGAAAAAATAATGTCAAAAGCATATAATTTTTTCAGGCATTCAGTTTGGAAAAAGAAGCAGAGCGCCTTAGAATAATTTTGCTCAGGTGCTCTGTTTCTATTCAAAACAAAGCGTCTGCTTTGTTTTATACAACAAGATCGCTTTGTTTTTACAATTATAGTTTTTTGAATTTTTTTTTTTTTTTTTGCATATAGAATTTTAGAATTATTTCTGAACTTTGTAATTGTAGGTAATTTATTGTGAATAAAATGATGGTACAAAAATTATTTTAGTTTTATTATTAATTTTTTTTTTTTTTGCATAGAATATTTGTATATTGATATGCATTTTTTTATTTTCTATCATCGAATTGTTATAAATTTGATACTTTTAAGATTTTTATCTCAATCATCAACTCGTAATCAAAGGTCACTAAAAGAATTGGATAAAAATTTTATTAATTTTGTTAAACATAAATTACTTGATTGTCCTTTAATTTTTTTAAATACGATAATACCCGATTTGTCCTTTAAAAACATTAATTGGATAAAAAATCTCTTAGATATAAAAATTCTTGTTAGTATTTTATTTATTGTTTATCATTGAATAGTTATGATTTTTTTTCTATTCCCGTTGATTTAGATTTAGATAGATTTTTCTGTATAACTTTTATTTTTCATTACAAATTTAGATTTATATTTAGGTATTAGATAGATATTATTTAGTAAAAGTTTAAAATTTTAGTTTTTCACTTTTTTAAAAAAATAAATATTTTTTCAACCAAAGATGATACTAAGATAATGTGAAAATAATTATTTACATTATCCTCGATTGTATTGATTATGAGCAAGATAATCCTCGATGTTGAATAGATCCATGTAGTCAAACACCAAGTTCTTATTCCGTTTTGTCTATATTTCACGTTTAAAAGTTTTTTTTTCCATGTTATCATTTTTATAAATATTTATGTAAGATTAAAGCATTGCAAAATTATTTTATGAAATATTCTTTTCATTTTCATTCTCTCCATTTTCTAAATATTTTTTTAAGATTAAAGTATTACGAAATTTATTCTGTGATAGTATATATAATAGATTAGATTAGAATATTAAAAGATGTATTAATTTTTGATATTTTTTTTATAAATATGTTTAACATTAGGGTAGATGGCGTTTCGTGGGATGCCATGACATATCGTCGAAAGGCTTTGAGTAATAGTAGATATACTAGATTAGATATTAGATTATAATAGATGAGATTAGAAGATTTATTAGTTTTTGATTTTTTTAAGTATATTTATTTAATATTAGGATGAATGGCGTCCCGCGGGACGTCATGACATACCGTCGGAACGTTTTGGATGATAGTATATAAATTAGATTAGATTAGAGATATTAGATGTTAGATGTTAGATGTTAGATATTCGATATTCGATATTCGATATTCGATATTAGATTAAAGGATACTAAATTAAAAGATTAAAGTGAATTTTTAAACGTCCTGCGAGATGCCATGACATGCCACCAGAAAACTTTGGGTAATAGATTCTGTGATAATATATATAATAGATTAGATTAGAAGATTAGAAGATTTATTAGTTTGTGATTGTTTTATTAGTATATTCTTTTTAAATTAGGGTGGATACGCCATGACATACTGTCGGAGGACTTTGGATAATAGTATATAATATTAGATATATATTAGGATGGATGACGTCCTGCGGATCGCCATGATATATCGTCGGAAGGCTGAGTAATAGTATATATATATAATATATTAGATTAGAAGATTAGAAGATTTATTAGTTTTTATTTTTTTTAATAAATATATTTATTTAAATTAGGGTGGATGGCATCCCGCGGGATGCCATAACATACCGTCGGAAGACTTTGGATAATAATATATAATATTAGATAGATATATATTAGGATGGATGGCGTCCCGCGGGTCGTCATGACATACCGTCGGAAGGTTTTGGGTAATAATATACATATACATATTAGATTAGAAGATTTATTAGTTTTTTTTATTTTTTTATAAATATATTTATTTAAACTAGGGTGAATGGCGACCCGAGGAGCGCCATGACATATCGTCGAAATGTTTTGGATAATAGTATATATATTAGATTTCATGAAGAATTATTAGGAGGGTTTTTTCTGTGGTAGTAAAACGAGTTCCTATAATATCGTTTCACAGAAAGAGTCATCGATGAGCTACAAGACCCAATAATTCAGACAATAATAATATTTAGAAGATCCTATTTAGAAGATGACATCTAATAGCCGAAGCTGATGGTAAAATAAACTAACCAGTCCGTCATTTGATTGCTCTCTCGATAGATATGATGAACTTGCACCTCCAATCCATATTAAGTATTATCGGCATCGAAATGTTAGGTGAAAGAGAGGATCAACATTCGAAGAAAAAATTATCCTAATATTTTTATCTCTATCATACACTTTTTATAAGTGAATGATTTAGTCACACATATTGCTATATGTGGCTATCAACAAATCCACTAAGCCCATAAAAATAGGGTTAAATCGAAAATACCCAATAAAACATCAACCCATATACTTTCATTTACGATAAGAGTAGCACAAACTTATACTCCATCCCATAATAGGAATTGTTTTGACCTGACACATGTGTTTATGTGTGAATTGAACTTTTATAAAATTTGATGAAATAAAAACAGTTTTTAGATAATAATGAGACTTACTATATTAATTATGAAAGACGATAGTTAAATGAGCTTTAAATGTGATTATTGTTTTAATTTTTTTAGATGAAAAAGTTATTGAATATGATGTATTTTCTATATTATAAAAAGAACCAATATAAATAAATATTGCCTATATTCTAAGTCCAGAAGAATTTAGTTAATAGGTTTATGACATATTACTTCCTCAAAACTTTATGAATTCAAAAAAAAAAAAAAAACCTCAAAATTTTATAATTTCAATCAAGTTTTTCAAATGTTTATTTTTTGGATAAAATAATCCATTCGTTAAAAAAATCATTAAATCTATCGGAGCGTGACATTTGCAATTTGAAAACCAATTGTATGTCAGTTGAAAACAAACAATTTCAACAAAACTACGCAATAATCAATTGAAAATCAAGATCATTTTATTCATTAGGTGATATTTCTATTTAAGTTTCAAAGTTTAATTTAATATTATTCTATTCTCTGGATCAGTTTGTTCACAGATAGACATTTAAAGGACTTGATTTTATATTCCTTAGATTTAAGGTTTTTTTTAACGGATGAATTATTTTATCTATAAATTAGAATGAAGATTTGATATTATAAAGATTGATATTATGATGACTTTATTTTTTTATTTTTTATTTTTGAAAATTATAAGGATTTGAAGAATTAATACTCCCTCCGTCCCGAATTAAATGAAACGGTTTGACCCGATGGGATTGATATGAAAACATGTGAGAGATTATGAGAAAAATTAATGGTGTGTGGTGGGATAGTATTTTTAATTTAATACTCCCTCTATCCCAATAAAATCACAAGACACTACTAAATTGGGATGTCTCAATAAAATTATAATATTATCATATTTATATTTTTTTAATAAAAATATCAAAACACCCATATTTTTTTACTTTACTCCCTTCGTCCCACTTAAATTGAAACATTGTCTTATGTCAGCAATAAAGTTATTCGGCTACGAATTGTTCGCGGGACCATCAAACATCGTTTATGCAAAATTATAATGAAATATTAATGATAATTTAAGTTAAGTATTATAACTCTGGGCCAACGTCATAATTTTCTTACGTCGTTAAGTCGAAAAAAAAATCTCCTCAAAATACGTGTTAAATAATACAATGATGATGTAACGTTGTAATTTGAATAGGACGGAAGGAGTATATCATATTAACTCAACCACTATTTTTTTTCTTTTTTTCCTTTTTCTCACTACTTTCACTCACAAAAGTTAAAGAGCAATTTAATTTTTACAATCAAAATCAACACACATAAATTATCGTGGTAGATCAACCGGTTGTAATTCTGTTGGAACGAAGGGAGTATGAATTTGATTCCAAATAAAAAAAATAAAACAAGTGTTAATATATTTTAAGACGACCCAATAAAACCTTGTACTTCCTCCGTCTCATAGTAAATACAACACTTGTGTTTTTTGGATGTCCTAGGATAATTACAGCGTTATCTTATTTGAAAAAAAAATTCTTGAAAAATACCAAAACACCCTTTATTTTTTTATTTTATATTACATCAACTCATTCCACTATCACTTCTTCTATCATTCTTTTTCTCTTTCCTTACTCTCACACAATCAAAAGGATAATTTAATCTTTATATATAAAAATCAATACATATATAAATTTTTATGAAAAATTAACCGTTATCATTATTATAGAACGGAGGAAAAACCCAATTTACGGCAAATTGAGATCAAATCCTTTTTTCATCTTTCACCAACACTTCACTTTCCTATATATTTAAAAACACATTTTACCCCCAATTAAAACTTCAATCATATTTCACTCAATATTCACCATTTTTCAAAGCATTCTTGTTATTTAGTGGGGCTTATTTTGATCAATTTACATCTTCCTACATAACACCTTATTCTCTTATTTTTCCTCCACAATTTCATCGTCAGCCCGGCAAAATCAATTCGTCAATTCATCAATTCATCAACACCAATATTTAATTCTTTATTTTATTTTTTTTCAATTTCATCTACCCTATGACAATTGTATTTTTTTTATCATCTTCATCACAAATTGAATTGTATTTTTTCCCCTTCAGAAATCAATTTGAGTCCTGCTTGTGCCGAAGACGACGGTAAAGATTGGGGTTTGAGTTGGGATTAGGGTTGATGTGTCTGCATTCGATAGGGATATGTATGTGGGAACTGGGTTGGTGTGTCTGCATTCGAAATTCGGACAATTAAGGGACGCATGGAAGGTATTCGATGAAATGTTTGAGAGGAATATGATGACGTGGTTTGAGATGGTGAGGGAGGTTTTGATGGTGGTCAGGGTTATGTTAAGCTACACAAAGATGTTCGACAAACTTGTTTGTGAGGATGACGTTGATTGATATGTACTAGTGCAGGTGTATATAGAGGAGGAGGAAGGTGTTTGATGGGATGATCGAGAATAATATTGTTTGTCGGAGCGTTATGATTCAGGGGTATGCTTCGAATGGGTTTATGAAGGAAGCATTTGACGTGTTTAATCAAATGATGATGCAAAATGTGAAACCTGATTGTTCCGTAATGGTTAATGTCGTGCAAGCTAATGCTGGTGTCGGGGCATTGGACTCTAAGGAATGGACGAGCAAGTTAATTGGGAGATCGGATAGGTTGGATCAGAGATTGTGGGAATTTTTTTCGATTCTTATTGTTGTAATCTAACGTTTGTAATCAAACAGAAATGTTAATTTCAATTTGTATTGTCGAAATTCAACAGAAATGATGATTGTATATTTTTTTTCTTTTTTTTTATTTTCGCAAATGCATTTACAGTACAACATCGGAGTAGTAAAGTGTATGTCTTTAAATTTACAATACTTATATTAGTGTAAGTAGTACTCTTTGATACACAATAAGTAAAGATTACAACGTCTGTATTGCATTTTCTTAAATATGAAGGAGACAAATATACATATGCTGTATAATCTAAGAATATCACAGTATATGTTTATAAAAATGCAGTACTCATATGAAATTTAGTAGTTTATTTGTTGATACATGTTGTAAAGGTTTATTCATTTGTGTCATATTTTCTCCAGAATAAGAGATATAAAAGATAAAATACAGTATAAATTATTATAAAATTAGTAAATTATGTATTTATATTTAGTTCTTACACTACAAACTCATCTTTACATATAAAACATCTTAGACCTTTTAACTACATATTAAATACATCTTTAGTTGAAAAAAGATGTTACAAAGTAGAAAATAAGTTCACATTTGTAATGGATCAAGTTCTTATAGATTATAAGTTCACATGTTGGTACTAATGCATCAACTTCACAAGATGTTACCTACAAGTTCTTACATACTAAATAGTCTATTGATGTAATTATGGACTAATGTATATTTTTGTTCCATATTTTCTCAATATAGGTATTGGTTAGTTCAAGTTTGTAATGGATGAAGTTCTTAAAGATGGTAAATTCACATATTCGTACTGATGCATCAACTTCACAAGATGTTACTTATAAGTTCTCGATATTAAAGATGCTATCAATATTTTCCCAAGGTTATTACCTATAAGTTCACATATTGGAATTAATGTATCAATTTCTTAGAGATTGTAATACCACCAAGGTCAAATCCTCGTTTATGCTACTTCAAAAGTTTAACGCACACGATGTTTAACACTAACTGCAAACGATATGTTTGTGCTACCTATATGTTTAACACTTATAATATCTCATGTACCTTACTTTCACTCATGTATCCAATTAAGATTAAATTATTATTTAGGAGTTGTATGCACCTTTCAAGTAATAGGATGACATTGACAGTTTGAAATGTTGAAAGAGTATGATCCAAACATAATGCAGCACACATTTAAATTATGTCCATTATTTTCAAATAGATTTGTATTATAAAACCGTGATGCATAACTATATACAAAATAAAGCAATATACGATACTAACAATGCAGTACACAAACGAACAAACACATGAATCTAAACAAAATTTGCGCCACTTGAATTGAAAGTAGGTGTACAGAGAGAAAAAGTTGTATGACATTTATTATACAATGCAGCAACCACAATAATATATTCCAAAACACCATAATAATAGCAGTGCTTACATCTAACTGCAATCCAAAGACAAGTTTTCGAAAATTGAAGCAATTCTAAGTTTTCAAATACAACTAAGCAATAAGCTCTCCGATTCGTCTTCCTGAACACAGTGCGTGTCCTTTAATAAGGACAGTGTCGTCTTCGATCTCTTCAACCTCACACCTACCATTCTCTAACGTTCCCACAAGTCTGTTATAAAATGTTTAGTCCACAACACACAAAGATAACTTCCTGTCGATATCCCAAGATCTCTTGTCTTCATATAACAAAAGTGATCATGAACCTTTATCATCCATTCCGCTGCATCTTGTCTAGCGAACCCCAAACTTGAATTCCTTTCAAGGATAGTTTCTACAATTGGGTTCTCCTCAAAAGACTTATTTAGAAATCCCTACACGATAAAAAAAAACACATGAATCAAAATAAAAATTGTAGTACTTGAATTGAAAATAGCAATATATAGGGAACAAGTTGCTATGTATTTATTATATAATGCAGTATAACCCATCTTCATATAACCCGACAACATAACATTTCACGATGTAAAATTCCTCATCGGTAAGTCATCAAACACAACCCTCATATCCCTAATATCTCCCCCATTAAGACAAGCAATCAACATAGCGTTTGACGCAACCACATTCCTCTCAGACATTTCATCGAATACCTTTCATGCATCCACCAAACATCCGCATTTTCCATACATAATTACCATCATCGTCCCACCAAACAAATCCGCATTTCATCCTACCTTCTTCGCTGTTTCAATCATCCTTTTGTTCGTCTCCTCTACGTTTACTTTTGCTATTCCTTGTGGTGGTGATGAGTGTTTAGGGTTTCTATTGAGGTGGTGGTTTTGATTGTGCTTCTGCTTTCGATTGTTGTCCTGGATTTATTGGTTTCAATTGTGCAGAGGGATTTGATGGTTTCGATTTGATGGATTAGGTTTTAATTAAACAAAAAAAGGGAAGAAAGAGAAAGAAGGGAGTGGTTTCTGAAAAAATAAAATGGAGAAAATTAGATTGATTTGTTGTCTAGAAAAAGGATTAAAATAAAAGGGTTAAGGGGATATATTGAGTAAAATGAAAAGCGAAATTGAGATAGAAAATAAGAGGTAAAAAAATGAAATAAAAAATAAAAATAAATGAACAGGGATTTTAAATCAAATCTCCAAAAATTTAATAAAACAAAGTAAGTATATAATCCTTAGTTTAATCAAGAAGCCATTTAATTTTAGTTCGGGGTCTCGGAACTTTCACGGTCAATATCGAACGGACCAAATCGCCATCATCGTCGCCATCATTATACCTTCCGGCATTCTTCCCACTTCCCCCGCGCGTCGTCCTCACTCGCCACCGATGTCAACATCCTTACAGCCACCAGACACCACCACCATCACCGCCGCCTCCGCCGCCGCTCCTCCTCCTCGCTCTTCCCCAAATCCACCGGAGCCAGCTCCACCGACAACTCTACAGCCAACAACAGCTCCTCCAACAACCACCTCCGACGCCGCCGCCGCCGATTTCGTCACCATCCCCAGCCACTCAAGTCAGCCCCCTCTCCTCCCTCACTAACACTTCCTATTCCATCTGTTGAATAATTGATTTTAGGAAAAGTCTCTATGTTGTTCGAAGGACGGGAATACCTTTGTTGTTGTTGTTGGTTTTGTGTAATGATTGATTGATTGAGTTAATGTTTGTGTTGTGTTTTTTGTTTGTTTATTTAGAGTGGTTTAGATGGGACGCGGTGGACGAATGCGAGGTGAGAATGATGCCGGAGTTCTTTGATGGTAAGTCTGTGTCGAAGAACCCTAGGGTTTATAGGTATTACCGGAACGGGATTGTGAAGATGTATAGGGCGAAACCGATGAGGAAGATCACGTTTAGCGAGGTGAGGAGGAGGTTGGTGGGGGATGTGGGGGCGATAAGGAGGGTTTTTGATTTTTTGGAGACTTGGGGGTTGGTGAATTATCAGGTGTCGGGGAAGCAG
>JAOVYX010001855.1:0-12282 GCA_035668315.1 Drosera spatulata | reverse complement strand
ATACAATTTAGACAATGTAAAGGGAATAAAAACAAACGTTTAGAACGATGAAATGATGTGTGATTTCATACACATCACAAGCTGAATTACAACCTCAGGTGGTTGCAATGGTCCTAATTCAGAGAATTATAAATTGATAAAGGCATCACATTAATTGACACACCTAAATCAATCAAACATTCTGAAATTTTTGCACTCCCAATTGTGTTCCAAGAATATCCTTTTCTGCTTTCACCTTTTTATCCTTAGCCAAACGGCTAGGAAAGAGCACATTTACTACATGTTTGATCACAGTTTGGTCGGGTTCATTTTTCTCATTAAGTTGTGGCTCATCATGATCTATGTAATGATCATGATCATGGTAATGATTAACTTCTAACTCAACTTCAATTTCCTTTGACTTCTGCTCTACTTCTTTAAACTCTTTACCACTTTTAAGCATAATGGCATTCGTATTTCCTGTGGGATTAAACGGTTGAGGAGGGAGTTGGTTTGATAATTGAGCTTTTAATTGATTCATTTCAATAATCGACCTACTTTATTCTCAATATTTTGGATAAGAGAATCAGATTGCTTTTGCATAATTGAAATAGAATCAGCTAGATCTTTAGTGGTCTTATCTAAGTCCTTTTGCAATTCCACTTGTGAATTGGCCAACATCTTCATAATATCCTCAAATGCCGCACCACCTGAGTTGCTTTGATTATTCTCTTCAGAAGGAGGTTGTCGAACCGCAAAAAATCCAGGAGGATATTTCTGTTGTTGGTGTACCATAGGGACATTGTTTTGTCCTTCCCAACTAGAATTTGATTGATTCAATTATGGTTGATCATAATTTGTTGCCCATTGGTTCTATCTTGGCTAACTTGGTGTGCCTGGGAACCCTATGTTTGGCTCGTATCATTCATTCTTTGATTCTACTTTTGCCATACATTTAGACGTCTTTGCATGAATATCTTGAGATTTAAGTCCTATTTTTGTACATGAGTGAGCTTTGATGCGTGTTGATGTTTTTATAGGTAAAATGGGCATTAAACGGTCGAACAAAGACGTATCAAGGAAGTATCATCGAGTTAGGAGCATAACGGGTTGAAGGATGGAGGAACGAAGCATTTTTTAGCTATGGGACACAGAGTTAAAAAGCACCCAACCGCTTTGTCCCTCTACACCCGGGCGTCACCCCTTGTTTCCATTCGAAAAACACTGCAAATCGCTTGGCCGGTTCTGTAACCTGCTCCCGGGCGCGTGTCTATGAAATCCCCCATCGATTTGTGTATAAAAAGGCCCCTTAGGCTAAATTTTCAGGGAGAAAAACACTTCACAATAGTTAGCACGAATTTGCTTAGGGTTAGAGCTTGATTTTGAGAGATTTTAGTGGAGGATTGTGTTGCAAACAAGATGATCTTGATTGGATCTATCAAATTGCATTGAGATTGCGCTTGTTTCATCTCATTTTGGTTGAATTATGATATTCATTTAAGTTTATGTAGATGATGATGATCATGCATATAACGTGTTTGATGATTTGTCTTGATCTCGCCATGATTAGCTAAACTCCTTAAGGAGGTTGTGATAGTTGGATGGTTATGTGGATATTGTGATTGTTGTAGATCTAGTTGATTCGGATTGGGATCTCGGGTTGTGGTTATGCTTAATGCTTCGATGAATTGATCACTCGTCGTATGATCTAGGATATTGACTCCGGAAGGATAGGTAGTATCGAATCACGGCCACTAACCCGTACATTGAATGCAAGACCGAGAGCTTGCATGCGTGGCATGTGAATCATTAAAGGGAACTCGAGCTTAGACTAGTTAGACGTGATGGCCTTTCATAGAGGGATGCTAGAGGCGGCATTGTGCTAGAGTAAGTCTATGACTCGAGAGAGCTTAGACTTCACCTTATAACCCGATTAAGATCACTTTCGAAACAACTAGATTGACACTTAACAAATACACACAACCGGAAGACGAAATCACAATCACTCTCTTCTTCTATATCTTAAACCCGACTATATCTAAGTTAGATAAGCTCATTTAGCTATTTAGTTAGTAGAACTAGTTTAACATTCAAACCTCTCTACACTCGATTTGTTTGACCCAAGGTTAGCTACCATACCTCGATTGCTAGAACACTAGATCCTCGTGGGAACGATATCATTTTACTTACTTATTACTTGTTGCACGACACGTATGCTTACGTTTTTACACGACTTACTAATCGTCAAACAATAGTGAAAATACTTGTTGGATTGTCCGTGGACTTAACCATAGGAGCGAGGTGAACCACATAAATCTCTTTATCATGGTGTCAATTTACTTTCTACCATTTGTCATAGTTTCATTTCTAACGTTACTTATACCACGTCCCGGGGATCGGGTCTGCCTATTCCCAGCAGAGTGGTATCTAGGCTATTAAGTTCGGTATCTTAGTAAAGTAACTATGTGAAAAGGGAAATGGAGAAAGTGACAGACGGCAAGTTCGAGGTGCAATAGTTCAATGGCAAATGCAATTTTGAGTTATGGAAAATGAAGGTCCATGACTTGTTGGTTCAACTTGGTCAGTACGAGGCCTTACTCGGGAAAGAAAAGATGCCAGAGAAGATGTCCGAGGATGATTAGATGGAGATGGACATGAAAAGATGATTAGATTCCACTATTCGCTTGTGTCGCTCCGATAAGATCATGTTCAATATTAAGGGCTCGGTTAGAGAGTTTGTACCAAGCCAAGTCTCTCGTTAGTCGGATTCTTTTAATACGGAGACTCTATTATTTAAAGAAGAAGGACAACACCAAGATCTCGGATCATTTGAACGAGTTCAATGATGTGATTTGTCATGATATTTTACTCGGTGGTGACTTTGTTGTGTATTTTACCCGACAGTTATGATAGTTTAGTCATGATATTTTACAAGTGGAGGCAGCCAATAAGGATTGATTGCAAAATCAAGATGGAGATTGTTTGGACAACTAATTTTTAAATCAAAGATGATGGCCTTGCTACTTTGATGGCCATTTGGAGAATTGAAAATTCTCTACTTCACATGTGGAGCACCAAAGTGAGACTTTTTGTTGCTTTGTTTACATGGTGAAGGTGACATAAAGCAACAACATTCAAGGACTAGCACCATTCTTCGTAACTCTAACGTTATTTGTACCAAGTCTTGTAGATTGGATCTGTCTATTCCCAACATCATCGTTGTCCCAACAAATAAATAGGCAGCAAACTCATGAGTTTGAGCCTGATAATGTATCTGAGTCTAAACCCTCAACGCCATCGAGTTCATGTGGAGAATGAGCTGGACTGCTCGATCGAGGGAGTCGATGAGGAGTGAGATGGAGGAGGTTGGGATTAAAGAGTGGAAGAGGGAGGGATAGATGGGTTGTAAGGATAATATTGAGCAAGTTGAAAGCTAAATCTGAAATGGGAAGTGATGTGTGTGTAAAAAAGAATAACCACAAATAAAAAAAAATCTAGCGCATACTATGTTTGGCTAGGGCACCCTTAATTTAAAGGCAATACAATATAAGTTGGAGAAGCATCAATAAATTGACTATCTTACAGCTACTCTACTCATGGATTATCATTTGGGTTGTTATTTGTATCTTTTGACAATCGAAATGATAATCTTGAATGAAAAAATTATTACGTTCTATAACCATAGATTTCATTTAGGTTGTCATATATTTTCCATGCAATAATTTAACAGCTCAATCAATTTTTATCAACCATTCAAGAACCTATTTAGACTTGATGTAGATACTGAGAATACAACCCACTTTGAAATTTGAAGCTCAAAATAACAACATATATAGATCCTAGATTACTCCTTTCATTTTTCAATTGATTTCGAGTTGAAACCCCACACATTTAATATGATAACAGAGCCCAAAAGGCCTAACGACCCAACACTCGACGCTATCCAAATATATATCCGTGTTTCAAGCCCAAAAGAAATATTCGCGCGATGGAATGTGCTGAGAATACAACTCACATTGGAATTTGAGGGCTCAAAATTACAGTAGATATACTAATTGGTTTTGAGTTGAAAAACCGCAGAGATTTAACACTCCATCCTCTCATATTAATTGTAACACTTTTTTTTTTTTTGATCATCCCAAAATAAATAAAATATTTTCTTTTTTGGTAACCTTTTAACATTAAAAAGAATATCAAATTAATCTCAAGTGTTACAGTAACCCCCACTATAATAAAAAAAATTATTTCTTCATCAAACTCTACACATATTCAACACTCGCATAAATTCTCGTACTGGGTCAACGCGTTATAACTAATACGAGACGGAAGGAGTAGTAGACGTATGGCAATATCATTTTTGTTGTCAAATTTTACAAACAAAATGACATTGTCATTTTTTAACTATTCACACAACAATGCCATGTAGATATATTTTGTCATTTTAGTTATCGAATACTCCCTTTGTTTTAAAAAGGTTATAATTTTTTTTACAGGACACGCATGGCGATAGAAGCTTTTATCGGTGTTGCGGGACGATTAAACGTTACTTTTTGAGAAAATATCATAGAAACATTATTGATAGTAAACGTGATGTACTATAACCGTGAGCCAATCGAAAATTTAAATCGTGTCGTTTAGATGAGTAACGAAATCTCTCAAATTACGTATTGAATAATGCAAGAAAAGAGGAACATTACAATAATTATTGGACGGAGGTAGTATAAAATTGGCAACCCAAATACACCAGGGCTAGAGTTGCTCTTATAAAAATTACTAGTAGTAGAAAGCATCTCAGGAATAGTACATTGCATCTTGATAGTATTCCCACCATCCCATATTAATTGCAACATATACGTATTTTGTATTAATCTATATGCATGAATATAACTCTTGTTTTTATATCAAATCATGTCTGATTGTCCCCTAACATGTATTAGGTTGAAGAGCGTAACTTATACGATCATTGATGTTTCACGATAATTTTACAAAAAAAACAACGTTTGATCGTCGTTGTATACGTGTCAAATATTGCATTGACAAACGTGTAAAGTCAAAACATTTCAATAATTTCGGAACGAAGATAATATTAGGTGAGGTCTACTCACTGCTCTTAACTCAAGCACATTAGAACTTCAGAGTATCCACAACAATGTATTTTTTCGGCCTCAATTCTTTGTAAAGCTCTGTTATTAGAGTTGGAGAGGTAAAAAGTGTCCACAATGGTGTCTCAATCTCCGCCATCTATTTATATATATAAAGTTAATTTAGTCTTTCTTGGTATCACTACAAAAAAGGGCTATTTTGCGACGGAAATTTTCCGTTCCAAAAAACCAAAAATCCGTCGTTAAAAATGTTTAACGACAGATTACCGACGGAAATAATCCTTCGCTAATAACGTGATCACTAAATCGAAAATAGCGATGGATCTATCGCTAAAACAAAATTATTGCGACAGATTGATCTTTTTCGTCGTTAATTTTTTTTCCCATAATTGCAAATTTAGCGACGGAAAATCCGTCGCAAAATTTAATAACTTAGCGACAGAATCCATAGCTAAATTTTATCTTCAAAAATTCGCAATGGATTCCGCCGCTAAAAAACTCTTTTAATTATTGAACATTTAGCGACGGATTCCGTCCCTAATTGAGATTAATTTTTTTTAAAAATAAATTAAAATTTCAACACGTACCAATACATATATATGTAACTGGAACATCAAGGAACTCAGAAATAAACAAACATCAATCAAATTGAACTAAAATTTCTAATTTTATACATATAAAGAGTTTACAACAATCTAATAGCCATCAATTGCCAGCTAATCGAACATCACACTGCTCTGGGGGCAGGAGTCGTCATCCGGAGGTGATTGAAAAGGAGGAAAAGCTCTACTAGCATCGTTCTGACATGTGGAAGGATCCTCATCCATCTTCATGAACAGGAAGGTCATCTGCTGCTCCATCCTGGCCTGGCTCTGTCGGAGGGTGAGGAATTCTTCCTTGAGCTGATAATAATCTTCAGGAATCCTCCGAGAGCTCTGCGATTGACTCCTGGATGAAGAGCTGAGCATGGATCGGGGGTATAATTGACTCCCAGCTGACCCGATGCCGTATACCCTTCCCTTGTCGGTCCGAGAGACCTCCAAGAAATTCCGATCAGCCACTGTATGAAACTGCTGCTGAGCAACCTCGGTATTGACAGACTTATCCATCTGCGACTCAGGCAGCTGACCGAGTCGCTCAAAATATGAATCCTACAGTAGATGATTTGTAATGCATTAGTAATGTGAAATGTAATAGAAACTGTATTTAATAAATAAAGAGCGAAAGAAAAGATACCCGAAACTGTATCGCAGGCTCGTCAACTAGCGGAATATCCGCTATAGACTTCCCGGCCTGAATGGTCTCTACAACGCCAGGGGCATCCGACTTCTTATGAGTCTGGATAAAAACCTCGGAGCCCATGACCTTTGATTTCAAGGCCGTCTCCTAAAACAATTTAATCAAAACAATGAGTTCAAGAGACATTATGATTGTTATATGAAATTTTGTTAATGAAATGATAAAACACGTATAAATCTTAAATGTACCGAATGAAAAAAAAACACAAAAAACATATCATCCTCTTCCAGATGGCGACGGAGGACACACTACCTTGAGTGTGTGTCGCGATCCCCTTCGCCCGGTTCTGCTGGGTGATGTCGGATTTCGTCTGAAAATCCTCATTCGTACACTACCTCTTCAAGAGCTTCATCTGAAGGTCAAATGGCATCCATTGTACGTTGTTGAATCGGCCCTCAATGATGGCGATTCGAGCCTTGTAGAAGATGTCTGGGAAATGACGTTTCAACGTCGCCTCCCATCCAGCGCGTACCCGTGCATCGAGTGATGGATCCCAGGTATACTGCGCCTGAAAGAAATAATATAAAATATTAATTTCTATAGTGCATTTATATATATCGAAATAAAATTATCAATAACATAGAAAAGGGCTTCGGGCTCATACCGAGAACCATCCGAACATGCGATCACGTGCATGAAGTGGAACCTCTGAATAGGTAGTCCACAACGCCTCATAAAAAGGCGGTGAATGATGTAGTGATTGTCCTGACTACATCACTATGATAAAACCTACATCATTATGGTTCCAAATACACACAAGTATTTGATAAATACGTCTATAGTAATGATGCATAAAATGTATATTGGAGAAGAAAAAAGGGGGAGATAAGATAAAAATTTTATCAGTGTGTATCTGGATGTAATGGAGAACTGAGATCGATATCCGGCAGTCTAGCTCTACTACCACGGGAGGACGATGGCCTGCTGATGTAGAAGCACGAGGAGAGGGCTCATCTGGAGGCAACGTCGGGGCGAACTGCCTATGACCGTGCTGTACATCGGCCATGATGTTGAAGTGATCAGGCTGGGGCTCTTCCTCCATCGCAGGAACGTGAGATGGCATCATACTGTCAATGCACCTGGAGATGCTCCTATCAGAACGACGATCCTGTGAACCAGTGTCACGTCCGCTGGAGCATGCACGCGAAGCACTACGTCTACCCCTGGAATCACCGGATGACGACATCTGCGAACATATAAGGAGAAAAATGTTAATTTCATACGAAGGAATGCAACCGTTATGATTGCTTATGTTACAAAGACATAATTCGTTACGTTAGGGAGTTCTTGTTCTTTACGTATTTATTTAAAATGAGATGAAATGATCATTCCTCCCCCTCGTTATCATCATCTTCATCATCATTTTCAGACTCCTCTTTGCCTATGTCTCTTGTTGTGTCGTCCTCTTCTTCATCTTCTTCATCTTCTTCGTCCTCTTCCTCTTCCTCTTCTTCCTCCTCCTCCTCCTCTTCCTCTTCGCCTATCTCATCATCTTCATCATCATTGTCATTTTCTGTTTCTTCCAATGGTTCAAGAATAAACAGGGAGACATTGAAATCTTCTTGTAAAGCTTGTTCCATTTCTTCGGGAGCTTCAATAGTACATCATGATTTCGTTTTGAATATCGCCCACCATCTACTGTGTCGGGATGCATACCCCGGATAAGAAGCATAATACACTTGAATTTGCTTGAGTGGCAAGAAAAAAAAAGGATCATACAGCCCTCTGTATCTGCTCAGACGATCTATGTTGACAAGCCCATAGCTCGGGTGTACGCTCAATCCAGATACTGAATCGAACCATTCATATTTGAAAAGCATAGTCTTTAAGCTTCTAAAATCTATCCCGATATATTGGAGTTTAACAATGTCTATGAGAATGCCATAGTAGTCCGCGACGCCATCTCCTTTCACGTAAACACCCCAATTTGCTGTTGCTTTTCCCTTACTGATTGAGAATGTATTGAACAAAAAATCGTTGATAACATATTGCTTGAACTTTTTGACATAAACCGCAGGCCTCGTAACTATTGCCTTCACCATCTCATTGCCCTCAAGGAGTTGGATCTGTGAGCAAATATTTTGACAATCAAAACGTACGATGTTGAGAATGACAAACTTGGAGACTTCTTAAATCAAAGGAGGAAGAAAACCTATAACTTACATGCTCTTTCAACCAAATAGGCCATATATGTCGCGCTTTCGTCCATGCTTCTTCTTTAATGTCAACACAACCTCTGTTCACCATCGCCTCCTCGAAAAAAGCCTAGCACATTCATATGGTCGTTATATGAAATCTGACAAGTGAAGAATAAATAGTCTCCAAAAATTCAGCTCATCATACCTCTCAAACGGGGCAACAAGTTCACAGTTCGCGAGAATGTATCTATGAGCTGCCTCGGCATCATGATCATCAAGCATCAATTTCTTTGTAGCCCTCTTCTTTGTCATTGCTTTCCTGTCAATCGGAGCATAACCTCCGTTTTTGCAGAAAACATCCGGTAGGTTTTCATCGCATCCAGCATCACTTGGCCTCCTATAACAACGAGGAAGATCATCGGCCTTTGTCTCCACACTTTCGGGAAAATACAACTTTGCATAGCCGCTTGCTTCTTTCAAAAGATAAGCTTCGCATATAGAGCCCTCCACATGTGCTTTATTCCCAATCTTTTGCTTTTAATGGAACAAGAACCTTCAAAGGCAAAGTAAGAACAAATTCACTACAAATCCAAAGTGAGATCGTTGGTGATTTGACTTCAGGTGGAAATAATCATTACCTCTCAAAGGGATACATCCATCTATAGTGAACTGGTCTAGCCGTTTTCGCCTTATATGGTAGATGGATAGGGAGATGTTCCATGGAGTTGAAGAAACTTGGAGGCATCAGTCTTTCTAACTTACAAATAATTTCAGGGATGAATATCTTCAAACGGTCCATGTCATCGCGAGATATATAATTTGTGCACAAGTCCCTGAAGAATTTACTCAACTCCATCAAAGCATTCCATACATTCCTTGACAACAACTCTCTGAAAGCAACGGGCAGCAATCTTTACATAAAGACGTGACAGTCATGGCTTTTCATGCCTCTAAGCTGCCACTCAGACTCACGTACGCAACGACGAAGGTTGGATGCGTAACCATCCGGAAACTGTAGTTTCTTGACCCATTCACACAGTATTTTTCTTTGATTCTTCTCCAAAACATACGGAGATTTCGGCATAAAAAATTGTGTCTTGCCATTACCAGAAACAATCTTCTTGAGGTGGAGTTTGGATCTTTTGCAGTACAAAGCCAAATCTCTTCTTGACTTCCCGTTGTCCTTCGTTTTACCAGGCATGTCCATCACTGTGTTAAACACGTTATCAAACACGTTCTTCTCAATGAGCATGACATCAAGATTATGATGGATTAAAAGAGAAGGCCAGTAAGGTAGTTCCCAGAATATGCTCATCTTGCTCCAATTGTGAACTTTGTGAAAACCGACTGTAACAATCGGTAAGTCATAGACCAACCTTTCCTTAGTGGTAGGGATGTGTGCAACCCTGTGAAGAATCTCTACTCCACTAAGAATCTCAACCGGTGGGGAACACTCTGCCTTGTGCTTCAAAAACCCACTCTTGTTCCTCCTAAAAGGATGATCCATGGGCAAAAAACGTCGATAACAGTCGAACCATGAATGCTTTCGTCTATTCTTGAGGTGAAAGGACTTCGTATTTGCCATGCAATATGGGCAAGCCAACCGACCGGCTGTGCGCCAACCGGATAATATAACATACCCAGGAAAATCTCTGATAGTCCATAACAAACAGGCCCTCATATTGAAAGTTTGACGTTTGTGAACATCATATGTTGCTTTCCCAACTTCCCAGAACATAAGAAGCTCCTCTATCAAAGTTTGCAAATAAATGTCCAGGTTTCCTTTTGGGCTCTTTTGTCCGGGGATGATCATGTTCAAGAACATATAAGGTCTCTTCATACACATTTTGGGGGGACAATTATACGGTGTGAGTATGACAGGCCAACAAGAGTACTCCTTCCCAGACTGCCCAAACGATGCACACCCATCTGTGCAGAGTCCCAATCGGACATTACGTGCCTCGGGCGCGAAGGATGGGAAAGTACGATCCAAATGCCTCCAGGCTTCGCTGTCTGAAGGGTGTGCCATGATGTCATTAGATCTTTGAGAGGTGGAATGCCAAGACATAGTCTCGGACGAAGCACTGTTGGCATACAACCGCTGAAGCCTCGGAGTTATCGAAAAATATCGAAGCACACTGACACCGGACTGCTTCTTTGAACTTCTCTTCTCCTTGTAACGGTTTGCATTACATATAGCGCATCTTATAAATCCAGAATAATCTTTCCAGAAAAACATGCAACCATTCGGACAACAATCTATCTTAACCACTGGAAGATGAAGGCCTTTCATCAGAGACTTGAAGTCATATATCCCTTCTTTCATATTGTTGTCGCGTGGGCACACATCCTTCAACAGTTTGAAGACACCATCGACCGCTTTATAAGGAAGGTTATATTCACTTTTTAGAGTCAAAAGCCGTGTAGCCGCGGCTAATTGAGACATCGGGTATCCATCGTACAACAGAGACTGAGATGTATCCATCATGTCGAAGTAATGTCTCGATTCGGTTGGCGGACCATCATCGTACAGTCTTTCATCCGCAGCCTTAGTTTCTTCATATTATTCAGCCAGGAATGCATCAACCAACATATCCTCATAAGTATCAGGATGTTGAAACACACTCGACGGACCCACAATGTCCGTTTGGCACACATTTGACGGTCCACCAACTTCTGCATGATGATTCTATCCCCATGCTTCCCCGTGATAAACCCAAGCAAAATAATTCTTCATGAAACCCTTATTGAGACGATGAAGTCTCAGAGTGTCAACTGTTTAAAATCGTCCATTCCTATAATTCTTACAGGGACATCTCAAATGTCCTGGAAAACGACCGTCGTCGTGTTGAAGAGCAACCTTAACAAACCCGTCGACTCCCTCGACGAAATGATTGCTCAAGTGGCGACCATCTAGTCGCTGATATATCCATGAACGATATAACTCCATATCGATCAAACTTCTACATTGAAACAATAAATACAAGTCAAATCATATTAAGGCTGACCCTAAATTGATAATGTATAATTGAAATTGTTTGTTATTAATCTCACAATTCAAGAATCATTATGCTTAAGTGATAATGTATAATTGAACTTGTTTGCTATTAATGAACATTTCATTAGGCAAGTGTTGGCCAACAAAAGATGCACACAACAGAATTATTTGTTCGGGGATCTATGCACGCAAGTTTCATAACCGTAAATCCTAAACCCTAAACCATAAACCAAAAACCACAAAATCCTAAATTCAATATCAAATCACACATCAATAACAAATCCAACGTTCCTCATCTCTACATCACACATCAACAGCACCAACAACAAGAATCGCATCCGAAATCGCTTCAACAACACCAACACCAAATAGCTAATTCTCAACTAATCCCCACCGCTTAGTTTTTTCTCGGACGTTTGACATGCATGTAGTTCCATACCAAAATTCCATCACATCTATGTGTATTATTCTACATCTACCATGACAAATCCGACACAACATGTAATCAACCACAACCAAAATCCATTTAACCCAACATACAATCAACCACAATTAACAAGATAAAATCAAACTGTAACGATAGAAAAAATACCGACGTGCGACGAGTGGACGACTGGCGGAGGGAGGGGGAGACGGCGCGGTTGGGGCAGGAGGCGCAGACGGCAAGACTGGGTGGCTGGGGTGGAGGCGGGCGCGGCTGGGCGACTGGACGGTAGCGGGCAAGGCTGGGCTGCAGCGGGGCGGCTGGGCGGCAGCGGGGGCGGCT
>JAOVYX010001854.1:0-12285 GCA_035668315.1 Drosera spatulata | reverse complement strand
GCGA
Organism: Drosera spatulata; assembly: GCA_035668315.1. Taxonomy (NCBI): domain Eukaryota; kingdom Viridiplantae; phylum Streptophyta; class Magnoliopsida; order Caryophyllales; family Droseraceae; genus Drosera; species Drosera spatulata. The sequence continues at coordinate 12,281 of JAOVYX010001854.1, read as the reverse complement.
TATCCATGGACTTCGTGGTGGGTCTTCCTAGCACGGTTGGAGGGCTGAACTCCATCTGGGTGATCGTGGATCGTTTGACAAAGTCCGCACATTTCTTACCAGTGAAGAACACATGGAGTGTTGAGCGATTGGCTCAGGAGTATATAAGGACTATTGTGCGACTTCATGGAGTTCCTAGCATAATAGTGTCTGATAGGGATACGAGATTTCAATCTCGGTTCTGGCAGAGTATGCAAGAAGCTCTTGGTACGCTGTTGAACTTCAGTACTGCCTTTCACCCGGCAACTGATGGTCAAACGGAACGTACAATACAGACTCTGGAAGATATGTTGCGAGCGTATGCTCTCGATTTTCAAGGCTTTTGGGGTTACCATTTGCCGTTGGTCGAGTTTACATACAATAATAGCTACCATTCCAGTATCGGTATGGCGCCATTTGAAGCATTATATGGCCGGAAGTGTAGAACACCGGTGTACTGGAATGACATTCAAGATGTGGTTCAACTAGGACCAGAAATGGTTCAAGAAATAGCTGACAAAGTGAAGCTGATTTAAGGGAGGATGAAAACGGCTCAAGATCGACAGAAGAGCTATGTCGATGTTAGGCGCAGATCTTTGGAATTTGAGGTCGGTGATCATGTTTTTCTGAAAATATCACCAACCAAACGTGTTATACGTTTCGGCAGGAAGGGAAAGCTCAGTCCTCGGTACATCGGGCTATTTGAAATTTTGAAAAGGGTTGGTGTAGTAGCGTATCAGTTAGCTTTGCCAGCGGATCTGTCTGCAGTGCATAATGTGTTCCATGTGTCGATGCTTCGCAAGTATGTATCGGACCCAAACCATATCATCCAGTATGATCCCGTGCAACTGACTGAGAGGTTGACATACGAGAGCGTCCTCAAGAAATCCTTGATCGTCGTTTCAAGGTATTGAAAAATAAGACAATAATACTGGTGAAGGTGCTCTGGGCAAATCACCTGACATCAGAGGCAACATGGGAAGTCGAAGAAACGATGCGATAGCATTATCCGTATTTATTTGACTCATAGTACACTCGACTCATGTTTCGGGGACGAAACATCCTAAGGTGGAGAGGATGTAAAGCCCCAGAAAATTTAGATTAAATAAATATTAATAAATATAAAATTGAGATCAAATAATAGTTGTAAAATATTAAACGTAGTAAAAATATGCGTTTCTTCTTTTACAATAAATTAAAAGTGAGAAACGAATCTCGTTCAAAAGTTTTGAGGCGTAATGTTACGTTCATAACATTAAAACTCGTGACAAAGTTGGGATAACTTTTGTCATGAAAAATTTGAAAAAAATATACGATAGTTAACAACGCAATTCTCTTCTTCTCTTTTTGTACTTCCCCTGAGAAAGGGGCCGGCACGTTACTGAACTCGTATAGCTCACGACGTTGCGTTTCTTTTGTTTCTCTATTTTTTCTTCTTTCCAGGTGCAAGAAATGAAGATGGATATTGATTAAGTTATGATCATGTTTATAATAAATATGTTTGAGACAATATTTTAAGATTTCTTCGCGTATCTGTATAATTTTCAAGTAAACTTGTGGACTTAGTATGATGCTGTTTTAAGTGTAATTTTATTTAGTACTTATTCTAAACCCGGTTAAGAGGAATTGCCTGGTTAGGATTTGTGGGACGCTAACGGCAGTAATGCTACGTGGGTTTTTTTAGAAAAAAGAACGGAAAACTCGGGGCGTTACAATAGCGGCAGAGTAGAATTTAGTCGTAGAACCTATTTTCAGAAGGTTTGCGATGGAAGCCATGGGTTGCCGCTAAATAGCGACGGAAGCAGGCCTGGACTGCATTAATTTACGACGCAATCTGTCGCTAATTTGCGACGAAAAGGTGTTTTCCTGTCGCAAATCTGATTTTCAAGAAAAAAAATAGCTGAATTCGAACTTTGCCTACTATGTACAAACAACCATACACTTGAGTTAAATTTTTTGGAGTGTCAAACCAAGATAGAACACCAACCATACATGCAAGTTACATATCATAATTTCAATTAAACAAGTTACATGTTATCATTGTCTAAATAACCAAAACATCCAACAAAAAGCCCTAAATAAGAAAACCTAAAACCCATGAGTCTGCTCGGACGCGTCAGGAGGAGACAGTGGATCACGAGGCTGATGAGGAGACCGATCAAGCGGGTTGCTACCGCACTGATACTGCTGCGACAGCCGCTGGATCAACTGTGTCAGCTCGTCAATGTGTGCTGTCAACATCGCATTTCTTTCCTTCAACTCGAGGAATTCACGTGGATCGATCGATGAAGACCTCTTTCCACTCGAGGACAGTGTATCCTTCGAGTAAAATATGGAGCTCACGGACCCAAGACCATACACGCGTCCTTTCTTGCACCCAGTCGCTTGGAGGTACGCCTGACTCTGCGTGTTGCTGATCTCCTCCTCTATCGGCTTTGTATCGGGCTGTGCCTCCGCAAACAGTTGATCCATGAGCTCCTTCTCCAGTACGGAGTACTGAGGTTAAAATATATATATATATAACTCGGATACTTGCTTTTTGATTGAAAAAAAATAATTCAATTAGTTTTTTATTTAACAAAAATGAATTCATTAGGAGCTACAATTTAAAAAAAAAACCAGTAAACTTATCGTCATCTCCTTCGATCTCTCGTCATACTACAGCACCTCGCCAAGCTCGCCAACCTTCTTGGTGTGTTTCTTCTCAAATATCTGAATTTTCTTCAATTCTATCTTCGACTCCTTTTCCTACAAACAAATAATTAATAAGATACCTTAAAGTGAACATTTATTCCAATTGGCGATAAAATTAAAAAAATAAATTTATACATAATTGAATTTGCCTAATTAAACAAGTTACTTACCATTTTCAAGACGACACTGACCGTAGAGACCGATCCCTGCGAATGCTTGGCCTCTACTTTGTTCATGTTCTCTTGAGCATGCTGAGATTGGCCTTGAAACTGTTGCGACTTCCACAACACCTTAAGAGCCTCCTCTGTCTCGTCATCGCATCAGAGGACCTTCTTTCCCTCATCTGAAAGGTCTGCCTCACACAAACATCGCAAGTGGTCTCACTAAACATCCATAGATGAGTCAGCTCTTCAATCAAAGGTTGCAAGTAAACATCCAGATTCCTCTTCGGACTCTTCGGTCCTGGAATGATCATGAAAAGCATAATGTATGGAGTCTTCATGCATAGCCCCGGTGGAAGATTACATGGAGTCAACATCACAGGCCAGCATGAGTACTCAGCCCCGGACTTTTCAAAAGGAACAAACCCATCGGTGCATAGCCCTAAACAAACGTTCCTAGGTTCATCAGAGAACTAAGAAAACTCCTTATCCAAGTGTTTCCATGCTTCACTGTCTTAGGGATGTGAATTCACGTCCTCAAAAATTTGGTCATTGGCATGCCAAGACATCGCCTCGGCTGTGTTCTTGATTGCATACAAACGTTGTAACCTCGGGGCGATAAGGAAGTAACGCAGCACCTTATGAGCAACGCACTTCTTACCTCGAATTTTATCCTTGTACCCTCATGTCCCACAGTTGGAACATATCTCTAAGTTCTCTGCATCCTTTCAGAAATGCATGCAACCATTGGGACATACGTCTATCTTCTTAACAGGAAGACAGATGCCTCTCATCAGTCGGTTAGTGGAGTACAATGTATAAGTCATCACATTGTTCTTTGGACAAATGTCTTTCAACAACGTCGTAATGGCATCACTTGCCCTGTGCGGTATGTTGTACTCACACTTGATGTTTAATAACCTGAAAGCAGCCTCCAATTGGGACACTCTGTAACTAGGATATAAGGGCTCCTTAGCACCATTCAACATATCAAAGAAAGGCTTGGAAGTACGTGACGGACTGTTATCGAAATCCTCCATCATCTCGTGATCTACAACTCTGAAAAAACCAGGCCCAAACCCATCCACAATCATATTCTCATACGGATTTGAGCGCATCGTTATTGAGGCTATTCTTTGCTCAGCCTCACCCTGTTGTGTCCATATCCAGTAGTTGGACACAAATCCCCGCTCATACAAGTGCACTATCGCTTCATCCGTCGTTTGATATATCCTATTGTGGCACTTGACACAAGGACATCTCAAATGTCCGGGACAATTGAAAATCTGATTCTCAAGGGCAAAGTTCACTAACTTTTTCACATTTGTAGCAAACACGGTGTTCAAATACCCATCAACAAGCCGCTCATACATCTAGGACCTATCATAATACCATGATAAATCCAACCCCATCTTTTTGTCCATGCATCAATTGAAGTCACAAATTAGTGAACCTCATCCACTAATAGATCATAAACAACCAATCAACCCAACATTTAGATCAAAACCCTTAGTTTTATGTACATAAAATCATAAATTTAGAACCACATACACTAATTATGATAGATTATAAACAACCAATCAAGCCAACATTTAAAACCATAAACCATAAATCCAATCAAGCCTTAGTTTTATGTATATAAAACCATGAATCTAGAACCACATGCAACAACCATCAACCTAATCATCCCACATCCCACATTCCACATCCAACAACTCTCAATCCCATAAACCATTCAAACATAAATCCAATCCCATTTTTATTACATAAACACTAAATTTTTATATTAAATAAATCCAAATCAACAATATCCAACAACCATCAACCAATTATCCCACATCCAACAAACCATCAACCCAATCATCTCATTCAACCATAAATCCGATCCTTTTTTTTTAACATAAACCATACACCATACACCCTATAGTTTTAGGGAAAAAAAATCTATATCAACCACATCCAATAACCATCAACCCAATCATCCCACATCCAATAACCATTAACCCAATAATCACATTCATTAAACCATCCATCAAACCAATAATGAACCAACAATAATTTAAAAAAATTAACAAACTCTAACGACAAATCATGAAGAGTACAAATCAAAGTTTAAGAATTTCACAATAGTTAAGGGTGGTGGCTGTGGCGTTGAAGGCGGGACCCTGAGATTCCGGGACCAACAATGAGAGAACTCCTGCTGTCGGCGACGACGATGAAGAGGATGGTGGTCTTCTGCTGTCGGCAGCGAGATGCAGTTGACCCCTCGGACGATGAGATGAAGGTGGTGGGGGTTTGAGAGAGGCGATGGGGAAAGCAAGGAGAAGGGCTCTGATTGACGACGACGACTGGACGACGGCGACCCATGGACGCGGCGACCCACAGACGACGGCGAGTTTTATAGTGATTTTTGAGAGTTTTTCGCGAAAAGGAAAATGGGGGACTGATGATTTTCGGGGTATATTTAGAATATTTTGTGGCGGATGGTCGTTGATTTGCGACGGATTGTGTTTGTCTTCGTCACTAAATTTATTTTGCGATTGATTTCGCTTTTTTCGTCGTTAATTAACGACTGCGAAAATATAGGTAGTCGTTATGACGTTGTTTTTTTTTTTTTTAATGTCTGGTCTTTTTTCCTGCAAAGCAAATTACTTGATCGTATAAGTCAATATGGGGAGTACTATACCTGGGTCATATAAGATAATGTTTGCTTGTTGCCAAAAGTTCAGGATTAGACTCCTTCATATTTTCCGCAAACATGCCTTGCCTGTTAAGTACTTCTGTAAGTCTATACACAATCACCAATCCTAATATTTTGCCGAAGCTGTTGTGTTTCGCAGCTATCCTGTAAAATTAATGTTCCAAGTAAACTTGCACTACAAAGCATCCAACACACCTGCTTAGCTCGTAAATTGAAAGACAACTTTTGTGCCGATTAGGATTTGAACCTTTGTTCTTCGAGTCAATACTCGAATTTTCGATCCATTGAACTATGGTCATTGTATCTCAACTTTTCCATATAAGGCACCACCAGATATAGCGCCTCGACACCATTGCAGCTACCCAAACTAAGTTCTAGTTCCAGTCAGCTTTCCTCAAACGGGACCTCGGTTTTCGACCTTTTGATATCACAAGCTAGCTGTAAAAGAAAGAGCCATCACACTTCCCTTTTCTGATAATTGACTACCATTTCCTCATTAACTTATCATCAAAATTGTTCAGAAATCAACAGTGCTGCCCACAATTCCGCTTCCCCTCTTGTCTCAGCCCTGTGCATTTTTGCATGGCATGAAAGGTCCCCTTTCTGATTTCAGGTCCATAATAATCCTCCCCACTCACATACACACGGTTCAAGTTGTCTCCTGCCCACATATCTTCATCAATGAAATTTCTCCTGTTTCACCCCCACAACACAGAATCTTGATGAACCACATCATATATATCTTGCATTATTTTGCATATATAGTTGAGGTTAAAATCGTTGATTCGACGATCTCTCGATGTGTCTAGTCAAACTTTTCCCATCTCGGGTTTTCAGGGTTTGAACTTTTCGTAGATCTGATTTTTCACTAGTAGGCATAGAGTAATATCATATGATGTCGTGTTACAATTCAAAAATTTATGTGACCTCATTGGCTCTCTTTGAGAGTCACTGCAGCATGCTCCTTTTAACCGCACTCTAAGGGCATTTGCACGAAGAAACATGTTACAATATAGGTAACGCTACTGGACCTTATGTCGTTCCCGAGTCTAACTTTTTGGTAGAGCAGTTCCTCGACACCATCAACTCTCTTCCCATTGCCTGGTTAGCTGTGATCATAAGATTGGTAGGAAACATTAAACGACATATTTGGCCCATATCGAGGGTTATGTCTCATCTATCTACCACCTTAGCATAGATGGAAATGCCTCATCTATCACTTCCTGTTTTTATTCATTGTTCTTATTTTTATTAAATTTATATTGCTTCATGACTTGTCTATTCATTGGTGACTCCAGTCAATGCTATAGCAATTCAGTTCTGCAGTGGTTGAACTTGAGCCCCAATACAAGGCAACCAATATATATAATCTTGACATTTCAGATTCACATAATTGATATCTTTGGCTCTATACTATTTCAAGATATAAATACCAGACTATATGTTATCACAGTTAGGTGGGTCATTGGTCCATATGATAGAATCAAGACAAAGCAGAAAACTTGCCCCCATAAAAGGACATTTTTATATTTATAATGTTTGTGATATGTTGTCATAGACATTTAGTGTTTTTTGGTTGATGTTGGTGTGGGTAAAAAGAGTATCCAACTTGGGAGATTGGGATCATATGTGCGCACCTAATCTATCTTTTTCAGCTTTCTTATTGTATATGTTTTGGGATATGTCATTGCTTTGAAAGTTTTACCAATTTATTGCTTGAGTCATGGTAGATGGTCTTTTTGGTAGTTGCTCATCTAACGTCTTTTTTCATGTTTGTTTGATCAAATGTAATTAGGTGTATTAACATGAGGTTTAGTTTGCTTGTCACCTGGGAAAATAACCCTGTTTTTGTAGAGAATCTCTATCATATATCACTGATAATGAATAGATTTGCCAGTTATGATCTGTTTATTTTGTTCTTTACATTATTGCTGTTATCGGAAGAAACAATTTGGTCTTCCGTAATCCGGATGAAATTCTTGGATATTCTGAGATGCACCTTATTGTTAATGGCTACAGGTTTCGCCTAGAAGTTTAATTGCTAGGCATCCTGGTTCAGTTATTTTCGCGATTACGTATCATAGATTCATATGCTCGGTCAGATACATGGGGTGAGAAATATGTGAGTGGATTTGTGATTCATGGGGTGTCATACAGAAGTTCCAACGGGATACAAATTTGTGCTGCATAATTTCATAACTTAGAGTTTCTGTTTCAGTTGAAATTTTAATAGATTGTTGACTCTAGATTATATATGTGTGCTCTTCTGCAGATCATTTGTTGTGACTTCATTGACTTCTGGCCTCGATTGTTCAAGTTCGTTACGGCAAGAATTAAGATCAAGGAGCTGGATAAGCGGCTACCATTCGGACGATGTCTAGATCCTCAGGTACCCGTTTTGTTTCTTGAAACTCTTCTTATTTCAATTCGTTCAATCTATATGGTTGTTGCGCGTGTCAGCATAGGCAAGCTCTAAAAGTGCTGATGAACACATGAGTTCACTTGGCTTAGGTTCCTGAAACATGCTGGGCTAGCTGAGTTTAGCTTAATAGCTTACACTAACGCTCATTGATTACATTCCTACCAGATGCCATAACCTGGCTCAAAATATCGGAGAATTTCTGCCCATCTCATTTGCCTGTCATTCCTCTCAAGGAAAAGCATGACTAGCATCAGTCATTTCTGTCCTACTAGTAATAGCTTGTGTTTTCATTATTCGAAAATATACAAATAATAATTCAAATAATTCTATCAAATATAAAATCCTAGATATGTTCAAAAAATATCGAATCTATGTTCACAAGATAAAAAAAAAACTTACTTATCATCAAATCAATTTTTCTCCATAATTTTAAAAACTCAAGAAGCCAAAACTCGCAAGACAATCCTTCTCTCCCTTTTTCATCGACTACTACGCTGAGTTTGAGTAGAACCCCAGCCATGCCTTTGAATTCTACTACCCCTGAAAGCAGCTCACAGTCATTCATCTCATCATGAATTCATGATGAAGATGAATCCAGCTAGGGACCACAACATAGGTTCCCCACACACATCATTAACACATAATTGCCTATCTCTGCAAGTTGGAAATGTGGGTCCAACTTGGGATCGTCCCAGCCAATGGGGTCCCTCCACGTCGAGGTGCTGCCCTGTCAACGGGAGCTTGGTCACCGCGAGGTCATGTCCCTTCACGGCTAAATGACCGCGCCACATCTGAATTGTAAACTACTCTTAACATTATTATCAGAACCTGACCAATCCGATTGAACCGCGGTCACATGCTTTGATCAGGTCAGTTCAATAAGAAAATTGGACAAACAATCGACCAAGTTAAACTCGAATTAAACCGATTAAATCGGATAAAAACCGAGTAAAAAATTGAAAAATTCGATCGAATCTGTTACGAACGGGTCTGTTAATTATAAATACAAACAATAATAAGTGCGCAAAAATAAATAAGACAAAGATTTTTACGTGGAAACCCTTGCGGGAAAACCACGGACGGTTGCCGACGACGAACAATCCACTAACCAAATGAGGAAATACAAAAGGAGCTACCCTCAAAATATTGAGAATCTCACAATAAAGGATAGAGATAATAATATCTAAAACAAATCTCTTAAACCCTCAATGCGTTTTTATGTGAACCCCACTCCTCCTTATCCCCTTTCTTCTCGTGCTCTCTGCCACTCCTCTCCTTCTCCTTGGCTCTTTGCGTCACACCTCTTCTTCCTCTTCTTGCTCTCCTTCTTATACACAAAGATCACGCGGAAGAGTAACGGACACCACATGCGAAGGCCACGTGGGAATGAAGAACACGCGGAGATAATCACGCGGGGAAGAAACGCGGACTGATTATGCGGATTTGAGGCATTCTATCAACAGGACCGAATCCAAAGAAAGAGTTTAAAAGTTAAAAAGATTCATATTTTTTTAATTAATATAGAGCTAACACATATATTAGATTATTGGAAAAAACAATGTATAAGCTATGTGAATATGTATATTTATTAAAAATAAATCAAATAAAATGCACATATTTTTTAAAATAAATAAAAATATTATAAACCGAATCAGTCATTGGTTGAAACGGTCGAACCAATGACCCATTGATCCGAAGAGCTCGTCAGATCGATCACTGGTCCGGGTTTGATAATTATGACTCTTAAGAAGATTAAAGTTTGTTCGGTATTGTTGTTTTTTCATGTTTTCTAATTGATATAATAAAAATTTTTTTTTAAATGGATGAAATAGAAACATAAATAATATACCATAAAAAATGATCCACTTTACAAAAAAATCATTTTATTTTAGAAATTTTTTTTTGATTTTGGTTAGGTTTTTGTTTGGATTTTACATTTTTGCACAATATACCAAACAACCCGTAAGAAAACATCCCAAATTATTTTTGTGTTATTCAATATATATTTTGAAAAATTTTAGTTTTCATCTTTCAATGTAACAAAAACACAATTCTATATGATTATCTTTAGTATTCCATTATAATTTTGTTAGAAAATAAGTCCATCAAATAGGATTTGTTTGAAATTTTCTCCAAATGTTCGAACGTAATGATTTAGGGGGGGCAACGGGTACATAGAGTAGAAATGGATAGGAGAGATCGTACGCTCCTCATTGAATGCGATCACGTGGCCATCAATCTCAGCATATACCAGTCTGCACTTGGACCAACACATTCTTCGTTCATCATTCATAGAATCATAGGTGAACTACTCCCTCCAAGTTCCTAGTCAACTGGACTAACAGTGTTGGTTTCTTCTAATCGGATTTAATAGTGATCTTATACTCATGTAGTGTTAATTTTAAGTTGGGCATCATGTTCTTCGGTGTTTGGCACGATACTTTAGTACTCTATCCATCGTATAAAAATTACAACGATTTAACTTGACACGAAAATTTATATGTGGATTGATTTTATGAGTTTTGATTTTTTTTACCCTTATGGTTATGTAATAGAGAGAAAGTGAGAAAAAAAATAAGAAGAAAAAAATGATGAATGAATTTATGTGATATAAAATAAAAAATAATGATATTTTATGAGTACTTTTATACTACCTCTGTCTCACTAAAATCGCAACAGGTTGATTTGACATACGTATTGATGTAAAGTTTGACACACATACAATGTCAATCAAACACAGTTTTTTATAAATTTATCGTGAAATATCAATGGTTGTGTAAGTTACGTATTTCAACTAATACATGTTGCGGGACGATCAGACGTCATTTGATATGATACCAAGACTTGTATTTATACGTATATAATATACCAGTGATCAACATATCATCTACATAAAGCAAAAGATATAACTGACTCCCATCAGGTTGTTGCTGATGATACACACACTGATCGTACGGGTTTCGTGTGTATCCAATGTTTGCCATAAAGGTGTCAAACCTATGATACCATTGTCGGGACGATTACTTCAATACGTACATTGATCTCTTCAGAAGACAGACACGGTCTTCCATTCCTGACAATGAAAAACCCTCTGACTGACGCATATAGATCTCCTCTTTAACTCGCCGTATAAGAACGCCGTCTTCACATCCATTTGCTCAAGTTCAAGGTCGAACTTAGCAACCAAAGGTAGAAGAACTCGAATCGAAGTATGTTTGACTACAGGAGAAAAAACTTCAGTATAGTCAATACCTTCCTTCTGAGTGAAACCTTTAGCCACCAATCTGGCCTTGAATCTCATATCGCCACCATCGCCTGCTTCCTTCTTTTTGAACACCCATTTTCACCCACTACAAAAAAATTACAATTTAGTTACGGAACTTTTTAGCGAGGGATTTTATCCGTCGCTAAATCAGATTATTTTACGACGGATCCGTAACAAAAATTCTTCGTAGAAAAATTTACGTTTTTTGCGACGGAAAGTCGAACTCTGTTGCAAACATAATATGTTTAGCAACAGAATTCCGTCTCTAAATATGATCCAAATTAATTTAGCGACGGAATCCGTCGCAAAAACGTAAAACTTTCAATTTTTTAAAATTTGATATCATTAATTTAGCGACGGATCTGTCACTAAATATGGCTAGCTATGGATCCGTCACAAATTTTAGTAATTTAGCCTTATAAATTTTATGCTCAAAAAATTTATCATATAATAGAATTAGCGACGGATCCGTCGCTAATAAGTAAAAATAAATTAAAAACGCATTACTTAGCGACGGAATCCGTCGCTAAATAAATTTTTTGAGCATAAACTTTGTAAGGCAAAATTACTAAAATTTGTGACGGATCCGTAGCTAGCCATATTTAGTGACGGATCCGTCGCTAATAGTTAAAAATAAATTAAAAATACATTACTGAGCGACGGAATCCGTCGCTAAATATATTTAGGCACGGTTCCGTCACAAATTTTTATAATTTTACCTTAGAATTTTTTTCTATCAAAAAATTTATGTTATCATAGATTTAACAACGGATTCCGTCGCTAATAGTTAAAAATAAATTAAAAACTCATTACTTAGCGACGGATTCCGTCCCGCTGCTACCCAGCTTCGGTCCCCCTCTGTAACGTCCCGAATTTCACTGCTAGGACACGTGACGTTATGCCGTCACGAATCCGGTTCATGACAAGGTTAACTAAACCAAATGGGTCTAGAGGTACCGAGAGTCAAGGAAAATACCTGCGATTCTTCAATTCAACCTGCTCAACTAATGCAAGTCATGT